>CALNHX010002852.1:0-86219 GCA_940337035.1 Agriotes lineatus
ACGCGCCTGCCGTCGTTTTTTGGGCCGGCCCGCTTGGGAAACGTGTTAGTACCTTATCCTTGACCTAAATATGTAATTTCGTGAAAAAAATTCTCGATGAAAAAAATCCGATTTTAGCGCCGCGACGCCGCCCTCCTTGGGAGCGGCGTAGGGCTTCGAAACCGGACTCGTTTGTTAGAGGACCGCCCCCAGATTGCTTGTGCAAAATTTCAAGGTGCTATCTTAATTTATTGCAAAAAAATACGAGTTGACCCCAGTATCCCAAACCGTACTAGTAAAATCAAGCAAAATTGGACGCCGACGGCGCCTGCCGTCGTTTTTGGGCGGCCGCTTGGGAAACGTGTTAGTACCTTATCCTTGACCTAAATATGTAATTTCGTGAAAAAAATTCTCGATGAAAAAAATCCGATTTTAGCGCCGCGACGCCGCTCCTTGGGAGCGGCGTAGGGCTTCGAAACCGGACTCGTTTGTTAGAGGACCGCCCCCAGATTGCTTGTGCAAAATTTCAAGGGTGCTATCTTAATTTATTGCAAAAAAATACGAGTTGACCCCAGTATCCCAAACCGTACTAGTAAATCAAGCAAAATTGGACGCCGACGGCGCCTGCCGTCGTTTTTGGGCCGGCCCGCTTGGGAAACGTGTTAGTACCTTATCCTTGACCTAAATATGTAATTTCGTGAAAAAAATTCTCGATGAAAAAAATCCGATATTTAGCGCCGCGACGCCGCTCCTTGGGAGCGGCGTAGGGCTTCGAAACCGGACTCGTTTGTTAGAGGACCGCCCCCAGATTGCTTGTGCAAAATTTCAAGGTGCTATCTTAATTTATTGCAAAAAAATACGAGTTGACCCCAGTATCCCAAACCGTACTAGTAATCTCGAGCAAAATTGGACGCCGACGGCGCCTGCCGTCGTTTTTGGGCCGGCCCGCTTGGGAAACGTGTTAGTACCTTATCCTTGACCTAGATATGTAATTTCGTGAAGAAAATTCTCGATGAAAAAATCCGATTTTAGCGCCGCGACGCCGCTCCTTGGGAGCGGCGTAGGGCTTCGAAACCGGACTCGTTTGTTAGAGGACCGCCCCCAGATTGCTTGTGCAAAATTTCAAGGTGCTATCTTAATTTATTGCAAAAAAATACGAGTTGACCCCAGTATCCCCAAACCGTACTAGTAAAATCAAGCAAAATTGGACGCCGACGGCGCCTGCCGTCGTTTTTGGGCCGGCCCGCTTGGGAAACGTGTTAGTACCTTATCCTTGACCTAAATATGTAATTTCGTGAAAAAAATTCTCGATGAAAAAAATCCGATTTTAGCGCCGCGACGCGCTCCTTGGGAGCGGCGTAGGGCTTCGAAACCGGACTCGTTTGTTAGAGGACCGCCCCCAGATTGCTTGTGCAAAATTTCAAGGTGCTATCTTAATTTATTGCAAAAAATACGAGTTGACCCCAGTATCCCAAACCGTACTAGTAATCTCGAGCAAAATTGGACGCCGACGGCGCCTGCCGTCGTTTTTGGGCCGGCCCGCTTGGGAAACGTGTTAGTACCTTATCCTTGACCTAAATATGTAATTTCGTGAAAAAAATTCTCGATGTAAAAAAATCGATTTAGCGCCGCGACGCCGCTCCTTGGGAGCGGCGTAGGGCTTCGAAACCGGACTCGTTTGTTAGAGGACCGCCCCCAGATTGCTTGTGCAAAATTTCAAGGTGCTATCTTAATTTATTGCAAAAAAATACGAGTTGACCCCAGTATCCCAAACCGTACTAGTAAAATCAAGCAAAATTGGACGCCGACGGCGCCTGCCGTCGTTTTTGGGCCGGCCCGCTTGGGAAACGTGTTAGTACCTTATCCTTGACCTAAATATGTAATTTCGTGAAAAAATTCTCGATGAAAAAAATCCGATTTTAGCGCCGCGACGCCGCTCCTTGGGAGCGGCGTAGGGCTTCGAAACCGGACTCGTTTGTTAGAGGACCGCCCCCAGATTGCTTGTGCAAAATTTCAAGGTGCTATCTTAATTTATTGCAAAAAAATACGAGTTGACCCCAGTATCCCAACCGTACTAGTAATCTCGAGCAAAATTGGACGCCGACGGCGCCTGCCGTCGTTTTTGGGCCGGCCCGCTTGGGAAACGTGTTAGTACCTTATCCTTGACCTAAATATGTAATTTCGTGAAAAAAATTCTCGATGGAAAAAAATCCGATTTTAGCGCCGCGACGCCGCTCCTTGGGAGCGGCGTAGGGCTTCGAACCGGACTCGTTTGTTAGAGGACCGCCCCCAGATTGCTTGTGCAAAATTTCAAGGTGCTATCTTAATTTATTGCAAAAAAATACGAGTTGACCCCAGTATCCCAAACCGTACTAGTAATCTCGAGCAAAATTGGACGCCGACGGCGCCTGCCGTCGTTTTTGGGCCGGCCCGCTTGGGAAACGTGTTAGTACCTTATCCTTGACCTAGATATGTAATTTCGTGAAGAAAATTCTCGATGAAAAAATCCGATTTTAGCGCCGCGACGCCGCTCCTTGGGAGCGGCGTAGGGCTTCGAAACCGGACTCGTTTGTTAGAGGACCGCCCCCAGATTGCTTGTGCAAAATTTCAAGGTGCTATCTTAATTTATTGCAAAAAAATACGAGTTGACCCCAGTATCCCAAACCGTACTAGTAAAATCAAGCAAAATTGGACGCCGACGGCGCCTGCCGTCGTTTTTGGGCCGCCCGCTTAGGAAACGTGTTAGTACCTTATCCTTGACCTAAATATGTAATTTCGTGAAAAAAATTCTCGATGAAAAAAATCCGATTTTAGCGCCGCGACGCCGCTCCTTGGGAGCGGCGTAGGGCTTCGAAACCGGACTCGTTTGTTAGAGGACCGCCCCCAGATTGCTTGTGCAAAATTTCAAGGTGCTATCTTAATTTATTGCAAAAAAATACGAGTTGACCCCAGTATCCCAAACCGTACTAGTAATCTCGAGCAAAATTGGACGCCGACGGCGCCTGCCGTCGTTTTTGGGCCGACCCGCTTGGGAAACGTGTTAGTACCTTATCCTTGACCTAAATATGTAATTTCGTGAAAAAAATTCTCGATGAAAAAAATCCGATTTTAGCGCCGCGACGCCGCTCCTTGGGAGCGGCGTAGGGCTTCGAAACCGGACTCGTTTGTTAGAGGACCGCCCCCAGATTGCTTGTGCAAATTTCAAGGTGCTATCTTAATTTATTGCAAAAAAATACGAGTTGACCCCAGTATCCCAAACCGTACTAGTAAAATCAAGCAAAATTGGACGCCGACGGCGCCTGCCGTCGTTTTTGGGCCGGCCCGCTTGGGAAACGTGTTAGTACCTTATCCTTGACCTAAATATGTAATTTCGTGAAAAAAATTCTCGATGAAAAAAATCCGATTTTAGCGCCGCGACGCCGCTCCTTGGGAGCGGCGTAGGGCTTCGAACCGGACTCGTTTGTTAGAGGACCGCCCCCAGATTGCTTGTGCAAATTTCAAGGTGCTATCTTAATTTATTGCAAAAAAATACGAGTTGACCCAGTATCCCAAACCGTACTAGTAAAATCAAGCAAAAATTGGACGCCGACGGCGCCTGCCGTCGTTTTTGGGCCGGCCCGCTTGGGAAACGTGTTAGTACCTTATCCTTGACCTAAATATGTAATTTCGTGAAAAAAATTCTCGATGAAAAAAATCCGATTTTAGCGCCGCGACGCCGCTCCTTGGGAGCGGCGTAGGGCTTCGAAACCGGACTCGTTTGTTAGAGGACCGCCCCCAGATTGCTTGTGCAAAATTTCAAGGTGCTATCTTAATTTATTGCAAAAAAATACGAGTTGACCCCAGTATCCCAAACCGTACTAGTAATCTCGAGCAAAATTGGACGCCGACGGCGCCTGCCGTCGTTTTTTGGGCCGGCCCGCTTGGGAAACGTGTTAGTACCTTATCCTTGACCTAGATATGTAATTTCGTGAAGAAAATTCGCGATGAAAAAAATCCGATTTTAGCGCCGCGACGCCGCTCCTTGGGAGCGGCGTAGGGCTTCGAAACCGGACTCGTTTGTTAGAGGACCGCCCCCAGATTGCTTGTGCAAAATTTCAAGGTGCTATCTTAATTTATTGCAAAAAAATACGAGTTGACCCCAGTATCCCAAACCGTACTAGTAAAATCAAGCAAAATTGGACGCCGACGGCGCCTGCCGTCGTTTTTGGGCCGGCCCGCTTGGGAAACGTGTTAGTACCTTATCCTTGACCTAAATATGTAATTTCGTGAAAAAAATTCTCGATGAAAAAAATCCGATTTTAGCGCCGCGACGCCGCTCCTTGGGAGCGGCGTAGGGCTTCGAAACCGGACTCGTTTGTTAGAGGACCGCCCCCAGATTGCTTGTGCAAAATTTCAAGGTGCTATCTTAATTTATTGCAAAAAAATACGAGTTGACCCCAGTATCCCAAACCGTACTAGTAATCTCGAGCAAAATTGGACGCCGACGGCGCCTGCCGTCGTTTTTGGGCCGGCCCGCTTGGGAAACGTGTTAGTACCTTATCCTTGACCTAAATATGTAATTTCGTGAAAAAAATTCTCGATGAAAAAAATCCGATTTTAGCGCCGCGACGCCGCTCCTTGGGAGCGGCGTAGGGCTTCGAAACCGGACTCGTTTGTTAGAGGACCGCCCCCAGATTGCTTGTGCAAAATTTCAAGGTGCTATCTTAATTTATTGCAAAAAAATACGAGTTGACCCCAGTATCCCAAACCGTACTAGTAAAATCAAGCAAAATTGGACGCCGACGGCGCCTGCCGTCGTTTTTGGGCCGGCCCGCTTGGGAAACGTGTTAGTACCTTATCCTTGACCTAAATATGTAATTTCGTGAAAAAAATTCTCGATGAAAAAAATCCGATTTTAGCGCCGCGACGCCGCTCCTTGGGAGCGGCGTAGGGCTTCGAAACCGGACTCGTTTGTTAGAGGACCGCCCCCAGATTGCTTGTGCAAAATTTCAAGGTGCTATCTTAATTTATTGCAAAAAAATACGAGTTGACCCCAGTATCCCAAACCGTACTAGTAAAATCAAGCAAAATTGGACGCCGACGGCGCCTGCCGTCGTTTTTGGGCCGGCCCGCTTGGGAAACGTGTTAGTACCTTATCCTTGACCTAAATATGTAATTTCGTGAAAAAAATTCTCGATGAAAAAAATCCGATTTTAGCGCCGCGACGCCGCTCCTTGGGAGCGGCGTAGGGCTTCCAAACCGGACTCGTTTGTTAGAGGACCGCCCCCAGATGGCTTGTGCAAAATTTCAAGGTGCTATCTTAATTTATTGCAAAAATACGAGTCGACCCCAGGATCCCAAATCGCACTAGTAATCTCGAGCAAAATTGGACTCCGACGGCGCCTGCCGTCGTTTTTGGGCCGGCCCGCTTGGTAAACGTGTTAGTACCTTATCCTTGACCTAAATATGTAATTTCGTGAAAAAAATTCTCGATGAAAAAATCCGATCTTAGCGCCGCGACGCCGCTCCTTGGGAGCGGCGTAGGGCTTCGAAACCGGACTCGTTTGTTAGAGGACCGCCCCCAGATTGCTTGTGCAAAATTTCAAGGTGCTATCTTAATTTATTGCAAAAAAATACGAGTTGACCCCAGTATCCCAAACCGTACTAGTAAAATCAAGCAAAATTGGACGCCGACGGCGCCTGCCGTCGTTTTTGGGCCGGCCCGCTTGGGAAACGTGTTAGTACCTTATCCTTGACCTAAATATGTAATTTCGTGAAAAAAATTCTCGATGAAAAAAATCCGATTTTAGCGCCGCGACGCCGCTCCTTGGGAGCGGCGTAGGGCTTCGAAACCGGACTCGTTTGTTAGAGGACCGCCCCCAGATTGCTTGTGCAAAATTTCAAGGTGCTATCTTAATTTATTGCAAAAAAATACGAGTTGACCCCAGTATCCCAAACCGTACTAGTAATCTCGAGCAAAATTGGACGCCGACGGCGCCTGCCGTCGTTTTTGGGCCGGCCCGCTTGGGAAACGTGTTAGTACCTTATCCTTGACCTAAATATGTAATTTCGTGAAAAAAATTCTCGATGAAAAAAATCCGATTTTAGCGCCGCGACGCCGCTCCTTGGGAGCGGCGTAGGGCTTCGAAACCGGACTCGTTTGTTAGAGGACCGCCCCCAGATTGCTTGTGCAAAATTTCAAGGTGCTATCTTAATTTATTGCAAAAAAATACGAGTTGACCCCAGTATCCCAAACCGTACTAGTAATCTCGAGCAAAATTGGACGCCGACGGCGCCTGCCGTCGTTTTTGGGCCGGCCCGCTTGGGAAACGTGTTAGTACCTTATCCTTGACCTAGATATGTAATTTCGTGAAGAAAATTCTCGATGAAAAAAATCCGATTTTAGCGCCGCGACGCCGCTCCTTGGGAGCGGCGTAGGGCTTCGAAACCGGACTCGTTTGTTAGAGGACCGCCCCCAGATTGCTTGTGCAAAATTTCAAGGTGCTATCTTAATTTATTGCAAAAAAATACGAGTTGACCCCAGTATCCCAAACCGTACTAGTAAAATCAAGCAAAATTGGACGCCGACGGCGCCTGCCGTCGTTTTTGGGCCGGCCCGCTTGGGAAACGTGTTAGTACCTTATCCTTGACCTAAATATGTAATTTCGTGAAAAAAATTCTCGATGAAAAAAATCCGATTTTAGCGCCGCGACGCCGCTCCTTGGGAGCGGCGTAGGGCTTCGAAACCGGACTCGTTTGTTAGAGGACCGCCCCCAGATTGCTTGTGCAAAATTTCAAGGTGCTATCTTAATTTATTGCAAAAAAATACGAGTTGACCCCAGTATCCCAAACCGTACTAGTAATCTCGAGCAAAATTGGACGCCGACGGCGCCTGCCGTCGTTTTTGGGCCGGCCCGCTTGGGAAACGTGTTAGTACCTTATCCTTGACCTAAATATGTAATTTCGTGAAAAAAATTCTCGATGAAAAAAATCCGATTTTAGCGCCGCGACGCCGCTCCTTGGGAGCGGCGTAGGGCTTCGAAACCGGACTCGTTTGTTAGAGGACCGCCCCCAGATTGCTTGTGCAAAATTTCAAGGTGCTATCTTAATTTATTGCAAAAAAATACGAGTTGACCCCAGTATCCCAAACCGTACTAGTAAAATCAAGCAAAATTGGACGCCGACGGCGCCTGCCGTCGTTTTTGGGCCGGCCCGCTTGGGAAACGTGTTAGTACCTTATCCTTGACCTAAATATGTAATTTCGTGAAAAAAATTCTCGATGAAAAAAATCCGATTTTAGCGCCGCGACGCCGCTCCTTGGGAGCGGCGTAGGGCTTCGAAACCGGACTCGTTTGTTAGAGGACCGCCCCCAGATTGCTTGTGCAAAATTTCAAGGTGCTATCTTAATTTATTGCAAAAAAATACGAGTTGACCCCAGTATCCCAAACCGTACTAGTAAAATCAAGCAAAATTGGACGCCGACGGCGCCTGCCGTCGTTTTTGGGCCGGCCCGCTTGGGAAACGTGTTAGTACCTTATCCTTGACCTAAATATGTAATTTCGTGAAAAAAATTCTCGATGAAAAAAATCCGATTTTAGCGCCGCGACGCCGCTCCTTGGGAGCGGCGTAGGGCTTCGAAACCGGACTCGTTTGTTAGAGGACCGCCCCCAGATTGCTTGTGCAAAATTTCAAGGTGCTATCTTAATTTATTGCAAAAAAATACGAGTTGACCCCAGTATCCCAAACCGTACTAGTAAAATCAAGCAAAATTGGACGCCGACGGCGCCTGCCGTCGTTTTTGGGCCGGCCCGCTTGGGAAACGTGTTAGTACCTTATCCTTGACCTAAATATGTAATTTCGTGAAAAAAATTCTCGATGAAAAAAATCCGATTTTAGCGCCGCGACGCCGCTCCTTGGGAGCGGCGTAGGGCTTCGAAACCGGACTCGTTTGTTAGAGGACCGCCCCCAGATTGCTTGTGCAAAATTTCAAGGTGCTATCTTAATTTATTGCAAAAAAATACGAGTTGACCCCAGTATCCCAAACCGTACTAGTAATCTCGAGCAAAATTGGACGCCGACGGCGCCTGCCGTCGTTTTTGGGCCGGCCCGCTTGGGAAACGTGTTAGTACCTTATCCTTGACCTAGATATGTAATTTCGTGAAGAAAATTCTCGATGAAAAAAATCCGATTTTAGCGCCGCGACGCCGCTCCTTGGGAGCGGCGTAGGGCTTCGAAACCGGACTCGTTTGTTAGAGGACCGCCCCCAGATTGCTTGTGCAAAATTTCAAGGTGCTATCTTAATTTATTGCAAAAAAATACGAGTTGACCCCAGTATCCCAAACCGTACTAGTAAAATCAAGCAAAATTGGACGCCGACGGCGCCTGCCGTCGTTTTTGGGCCGGCCCGCTTGGGAAACGTGTTAGTACCTTATCCTTGACCTAAATATGTAATTTCGTGAAAAAAATTCTCGATGAAAAAAATCCGATTTTAGCGCCGCGACGCCGCTCCTTGGGAGCGGCGTAGGGCTTCGAAACCGGACTCGTTTGTTAGAGGACCGCCCCCAGATTGCTTGTGCAAAATTTCAAGGTGCTATCTTAATTTATTGCAAAAAAATACGAGTTGACCCCAGTATCCCAAACCGTACTAGTAATCTCGAGCAAAATTGGACGCCGACGGCGCCTGCCGTCGTTTTTGGGCCGGCCCGCTTGGGAAACGTGTTAGTACCTTATCCTTGACCTAAATATGTAATTTCGTGAAAAAAATTCTCGATGTAAAAAATCCGATTTTAGCGCCGCGACGCCGCTCCTTGGGAGCGGCGTAGGGCTTCGAAACCGGACTCGTTTGTTAGAGGACCGCCCCCAGATTGCTTGTGCAAAATTTCAAGGTGCTATCTTAATTTATTGCAAAAAAATACGAGTTGACCCCAGTATCCCAAACCGTACTAGTAAAATCAAGCAAAATTGGACGCCGACGGCGCCTGCCGTCGTTTTTGGGCCGGCCCGCTTGGGAAACGTGTTAGTACCTTATCCTTGACCTAAATATGTAATTTCGTGAAAAAAATTCTCGATGAAAAAAATCCGATTTTAGCGCCGCGACGCCGCTCCTTGGGAGCGGCGTAGGGCTTCGAAACCGGACTCGTTTGTTAGAGGACCGCCCCCAGATTGCTTGTGCAAAATTTCAAGGTGCTATCTTAATTTATTGCAAAAAAATACGAGTTGACCCCAGTATCCCAAACCGTACTAGTAAAATCAAGCAAAATTGGACGCCGACGGCGCCTGCCGTCGTTTTTGGGCCGGCCCGCTTGGGAAACGTGTTAGTACCTTATCCTTGACCTAAATATGTAATTTCGTGAAAAAAATTCTCGATGAAAAAATCCGATCTTAGCGCCGCGACGCCGCTCCTTGGGAGCGGCGTAGGGCTTCGAAACCGGACTCGTTTGTTAGAGGACCGCCCCCAGATTGCTTGTGCAAAATTTCAAGGTGCTATCTTAATTTATTGCAAAAAAATACGAGTTGACCCCAGTATCCCAAACCGTACTAGTAAAATCAAGCAAAATTGGACGCCGACGGCGCCTGCCGTCGTTTTTGGGCCTGCCCGCTTAGGAAACGTTTTAGTATGTTATCCTTGACCTAGATATGTAATTTCGTGAAGAAAATTCTCGATGAAAAAAATCCGATTTTAGCGCCGCGACGCCGCTCCTTGGGAGCGGCGTAGGGCTTCGAAACCGGACTCGTTTGTTAGAGGACCGCCCCCAGATTGCTTGTGCAAAATTTCAAGGTGCTATCTTAATTTATTGCAAAAAAATACGAGTTGACCCCAGTATCCCAAACCGTACTAGTAAAATCAAGCAGAATTGGACGCCGACGGCGCCTGTCGTCGTTTTGGGGCCTGCCCGCTTAGGAAACGTTTTAGTATGTTATCCTTGACCTAGATATGTAATTTCGTGAAAAAAATTCTCGATGAAAAAAATCCGATGTTAGCGCCGCGACGCCGCTCCTTGGGAGCGGCGCAGGGCTTCCAAACCGGACTCGTTTGTTAGAGGACCGCCCCCAGATGGCTTGTGCAAAATTTCAAGGTGCTATCTTAATTTATTGCAAAAATACGAGTCGACCCCAGGATCCCAAATCGCACTAGTAATCTCGAGCAAAATTGGACGCCGACGGCGCCTGCCGTCGTTTTTGGGCCGGCCCGCTTGGGAAACGTGTTAGTACCTTATCCTTGACCTAAATATGTAATTTCGTGAAAAAAATTCTCGATGAAAAAAATCCGATTTTAGCGCCGCGACGCCGCTCCTTGGGAGCGGCGTAGGGCTTCGAAACCGGACTCGTTTGTTAGAGGACCGCCCCCAGATTGCTTGTGCAAAATTTCAAGGTGCTATCTTAATTTATTGCAAAAAAATACGAGTTGACCCCAGTATCCCAAACCGTACTAGTAAAATCAAGCAAAATTGGACGCCGACGGCGCCTGCCGTCGTTTTTGGGCCTGCCCGCTTAGGAAACGTTTTAGTATGTTATCCTTGACCTAGATATGTAATTTCGTGAAAAAAATTCTCGATGAAAAAAATCCGATTTTAGCGCCGCGACGCCGCTCCTTGGGAGCGGCGTAGGGCTTCGAAACCGGACTCGTTTGTTAGAGGACCGCCCCTAGATTGCTTGTGCAAAATTTCAAGGTGCTATCTTAATTTATTGCAAAAAAATACGAGTTGACCCCAGTATCCCAAACCGTACTAGTAAAATCAAGCAGAATTGGACGCCGACGGCGCCTGTCGTCGTTTTTGGGCCTGCCCGCTTAGGAAACGTTTTAGTATGTTATCCTTGACCTAGATATGTAATTTCGTGAAAAAAATTCTCGATGAAAAAAATCCGATGTTAGCGCCGCGACGCCGCTCCTTGGGAGCGGCGCAGGGCTTCCAAACCGGACTCGTTTGTTAGAGGACCGCCCCCAGATGGCTTGTGCAAAATTTCAAGGTGCTATCTTAATTTATTGCAAAAATACGAGTCGACCCCAGGATCCCAAATCGCACTAGTAATCTCGAGCAAAATTGGACGCCGACGGCGCCTGCCGTCGTTTTTGGGCCGGCCCGCTTGGGAAACGTGTTAGTACCTTATCCTTGACCTAAATATGTAATTTCGTGAAAAAAATTCTCGATGAAAAAAATCCGATTTTAGCGCCGCGACGCCGCTCCTTGGGAGCGGCGTAGGGCTTCGAAACCGGACTCGTTTGTTAGAGGACCGCCCCCAGATTGCTTGTGCAAAATTTCAAGGTGCTATCTTAATTTATTGCAAAAAAATACGAGTTGACCCCAGTATCCCAAACCGTACTAGTAAAATCAAGCAGAATTGGACGCCGACGGCGCCTGTCGTCGTTTTTGGGCCTGCCCGCTTAGGAAACGTTTTAGTATGTTATCCTTGACCTAGATATGTAATTTCGTGAAAAAAATTCTCGATGAAAAAAATCCGATGTTAGCGCCGCGACGCCGCTCCTTGGGAGCGGCGCAGGGCTTCCAAACCGGACTCGTTTGTTAGAGGACCGCCCCCAGATGGCTTGTGCAAAATTTCAAGGTGCTATCTTAATTTATTGCAAAAATACGAGTCGACCCCAGGATCCCAAACCGTACTAGTAATCTCGAGCAAAATTGGACGCCGACGGCGCCTGCCGTCGTTTTTGGGCCGGCCCGCTTGGGAAACGTGTTAGTACCTTATCCTTGACCTAAATATGTAATTTCGTGAAAAAAATTCTCGATGAAAAAAATCCGATTTTAGCGCCGCGACGCCGCTCCTTGGGAGCGGCGTAGGGCTTCGAAACCGGACTCGTTTGTTAGAGGACCGCCCCCAGATTGCTTGTGCAAAATTTCAAGGTGCTATCTTAATTTATTGCAAAAAAATACGAGTTGACCCCAGTATCCCAAACCGTACTAGTAAAATCAAGCAGAATTGGACGCCGACGGCGCCTGCCGTCGTTTTTGGGCCTGCCCGCTTAGGAAACGTTTTAGTATGTTATCCTTGACCTAGATATGTAATTTCGTGAAGAAAATTCTCGATGAAAAAAATCCGATTTTAGCGCCGCGACGCCGCTCCTTGGGAACGGCGTAGGGCTTCGAAACCGGACTCGTTTGTTAGAGGACCGCCCCCAGATTGCTTGTGCAAAATTTCAAGGTGCTATCTTAATTTATTGCAAAAAAATACGAGTTGACCCCAGTATCCCAAACCGTACTAGTAAAATCAAGCAAAATTGGACGCCGACGGCGCCTGCCGTCGTTTTTGGGCCGGCCCGCTTGGGAAACGTGTTAGTACCTTATCCTTGACCTAAATATGTAATTTCGTGAAGAAAATTCTCGATGAAAAAAATCCGATTTTAGCGCCGCGACGCCGCTCCTTGGGAGCGGCGTAGGGCTTCGAAACCGGACTCGTTTGTTAGAGGACCGCCCCCAGATTGCTTGTGCAAAATTTCAAGGTGCTATCTTAATTTATTGCAAAAAAATACGAGTTGACCCCAGTATCCCAAACCGTACTAGTAAAATCAAGCAAAATTGGACGCCGACGGCGCCTGCCGTCGTTTTTGGGCCTGCCCGCTTAGGAAACGTTTTAGTATGTTATCCTTGACCTAGATATGTAATTTCGTGAAGAAAATTCTCGATGAAAAAAATCCGATTTTAGCGCCGCGACGCCGCTCCTTGGGAGCGGCGTAGGGCTTCGAAACCGGACTCGTTTGTTAGAGGACCGCCCCCAGATTGCTTGTGCAAAATTTCAAGGTGCTATCTTAATTTATTGCAAAAAAATACGAGTTGACCCCAGTATCCCAAACCGTACTAGTAAAATCAAGCAGAATTGGACGCCGACGGCGCCTGCCGTCGTTTTTGGGCCTGCCCGCTTAGGAAACGTTTTAGTATGTTATCCTTGACCTAGATATGTAATTTCGTGAAGAAAATTCTCGATGAAAAAAATCCGATTTTAGCGCCGCGACGCCGCTCCTTGGGAGCGGCGTAGGGCTTCGAAACCGGACTCGTTTGTTAGAGGACCGCCCCCAGATTGCTTGTGCAAAATTTCAAGGTGCTATCTTAATTTATTGCAAAAAAATACGAGTTGACCCCAGTATCCCAAACCGTACTAGTAAAATCAAGCAAAATTGGACGCCGACGGCGCCTGCCGTCGTTTTTGGGCCGGCCCGCTTGGGAAACGTGTTAGTACCTTATCCTTGACCTAAATATGTAATTTCGTGAAAAAAATTCTCGATGAAAAAAATCCGATTTTAGCGCCGCGACGCCGCTCCTTGGGAGCGGCGTAGGGCTTCCAAACCGGACTCGTTTGTTAGAGGACCGCCCCCAGATGGCTTGTGCAAAATTTCAAGGTGCTATCTTAATTTATTGCAAAAATACGAGTCGACCCCAGGATCCCAAATCGCACTAGTAATCTCGAGCAAAATTGGACTCCGACGGCGCCTGCCGTCGTTTTTGGGCCGGCCCGCTTGGTAAACGTGTTAGTACCTTATCCTTGACCTAAATATGTAATTTCGTGAAAAAAATTCTCGATGAAAAAATCCGATCTTAGCGCCGCGACGCCGCTCCTTGGGAGCGGCGTAGGGCTTCGAAACCGGACTCGTTTGTTAGAGGACCGCCCCCAGATTGCTTGTGCAAAATTTCAAGGTGCTATCTTAATTTATTGCAAAAAAATACGAGTTGACCCCAGTATCCCAAACCGTACTAGTAAAATCAAGCAAAATTGGACGCCGACGGCGCCTGCCGTCGTTTTTGGGCCTGCCCGCTTAGGAAACGTTTTAGTATGTTATCCTTGACCTAGATATGTAATTTCGTGAAGAAAATTCTCGATGAAAAAAATCCGATTTTAGCGCCGCGACGCCGCTCCTTGGGAGCGGCGTAGGGCTTCGAAACCGGACTCGTTTGTTAGAGGACCGCCCCCAGATTGCTTGTGCAAAATTTCAAGGTGCTATCTTAATTTATTGCAAAAAAATACGAGTTGACCCCAGTATCCCAAACCGTACTAGTAAAATCAAGCAGAATTGGACGCCGACGGCGCCTGTCGTCGTTTTGGGGCCTGCCCGCTTAGGAAACGTTTTAGTATGTTATCCTTGACCTAGATATGTAATTTCGTGAAAAAAATTCTCGATGAAAAAAATCCGATGTTAGCGCCGCGACGCCGCTCCTTGGGAGCGGCGCAGGGCTTCCAAACCGGACTCGTTTGTTAGAGGACCGCCCCCAGATGGCTTGTGCAAAATTTCAAGGTGCTATCTTAATTTATTGCAAAAATACGAGTCGACCCCAGGATCCCAAATCGCACTAGTAATCTCGAGCAAAATTGGACGCCGACGGCGCCTGCCGTCGTTTTTGGGCCGGCCCGCTTGGGAAACGTGTTAGTACCTTATCCTTGACCTAAATATGTAATTTCGTGAAAAAAATTCTCGATGAAAAAAATCCGATTTTAGCGCCGCGACGCCGCTCCTTGGGAGCGGCGTAGGGCTTCGAAACCGGACTCGTTTGTTAGAGGACCGCCCCCAGATTGCTTGTGCAAAATTTCAAGGTGCTATCTTAATTTATTGCAAAAAAATACGAGTTGACCCCAGTATCCCAAACCGTACTAGTAAAATCAAGCAAAATTGGACGCCGACGGCGCCTGCCGTCGTTTTTGGGCCTGCCCGCTTAGGAAACGTTTTAGTATGTTATCCTTGACCTAGATATGTAATTTCGTGAAAAAAATTCTCGATGAAAAAAATCCGATTTTAGCGCCGCGACGCCGCTCCTTGGGAGCGGCGTAGGGCTTCGAAACCGGACTCGTTTGTTAGAGGACCGCCCCCAGATTGCTTGTGCAAAATTTCAAGGTGCTATCTTAATTTATTGCAAAAAAATACGAGTTGACCCCAGTATCCCAAACCGTACTAGTAAAATCAAGCAGAATTGGACGCCGACGGCGCCTGTCGTCGTTTTTGGGCCTGCCCGCTTAGGAAACGTTTTAGTATGTTATCCTTGACCTAGATATGTAATTTCGTGAAAAAAATTCTCGATGAAAAAAATCCGATGTTAGCGCCGCGACGCCGCTCCTTGGGAGCGGCGCAGGGCTTCCAAACCGGACTCGTTTGTTAGAGGACCGCCCCCAGATGGCTTGTGCAAAATTTCAAGGTGCTATCTTAATTTATTGCAAAAATACGAGTCGACCCCAGGATCCCAAATCGCACTAGTAATCTCGAGCAAAATTGGACGCCGACGGCGCCTGCCGTCGTTTTTGGGCCGGCCCGCTTGGGAAACGTGTTAGTACCTTATCCTTGACCTAAATATGTAATTTCGTGAAAAAAATTCTCGATGAAAAAAATCCGATTTTAGCGCCGCGACGCCGCTCCTTGGGAGCGGCGTAGGGCTTCGAAACCGGACTCGTTTGTTAGAGGACCGCCCCCAGATTGCTTGTGCAAAATTTCAAGGTGCTATCTTAATTTATTGCAAAAAAATACGAGTTGACCCCAGTATCCCAAACCGTACTAGTAAAATCAAGCAGAATTGGACGCCGACGGCGCCTGTCGTCGTTTTTGGGCCTGCCCGCTTAGGAAACGTTTTAGTATGTTATCCTTGACCTAGATATGTAATTTCGTGAAGAAAATTCTCGATGAAAAAAATCCGATGTTAGCGCCGCGACGCCGCTCCTTGGGAGCGGCGCAGGGCTTCCAAACCGGACTCGTTTGTTAGAGGACCGCCCCCAGATGGCTTGTGCAAAATTTCAAGGTGCTATCTTAATTTATTGCAAAAATACGAGTCGACCCCAGGATCCCAAATCGCACTAGTAATCTCGAGCAAAATTGGACGCCGACGGCGGCTGCCGTCGTTTTTGGGCCGGCCCGCTTGGGAAACGTGTTAGTACCTTATCCTAGACCTAAATATGTAACTTCGTGAAAAAAATTCTCGATGAAAAAAATCCGATTTTAGCGCCGCGACGCCGCTCCTTGGGAGCGGCGTAGGGCTTCGAAACCGGACTCGTTTGTTAGAGGACCGCCCCCAGATTGCTTGTGCAAAATTTCAAGGTGCTATCTTAATTTATTGCAAAAAAATACGAGTTGACCCCAGTATCCCAAACCGTACTAGTAAAATCAAGCAGAATTGGACGCCGACGGCGCCTGTCGTCGTTTTTGGGCCTGCCCGCTTAGGAAACGTTTTAGTATGTTATCCTTGACCTAGATATGTAATTTCGTGAAAAAAATTCTCGATGAAAAAAATCCGATGTTAGCGCCGCGACGCCGCTCCTTGGGAGCGGCGCAGGGCTTCCAAACCGGACTCGTTTGTTAGAGGACCGCCCCCAGATGGCTTGTGCAAAATTTCAAGGTGCTATCTTAATTTATTGCAAAAATACGAGTCGACCCCAGGATCCCAAATCGCACTAGTAATCTCGAGCAAAATTGGACGCCGACGGCGCCTGCCGTCGTTTTTGGGCCGGCCCGCTTGGGAAACGTGTTAGTACCTTATCCTTGACCTAAATATGTAATTTCGTGAAAAAAATTCTCGATGAAAAAAATCCGATTTTAGCGCCGCGACGCCGCTCCTTGGGAGCGGCGTAGGGCTTCGAAACCGGACTCGTTTGTTAGAGGACCGCCCCCAGATTGCTTGTGCAAAATTTCAAGGTGCTATCTTAATTTATTGCAAAAAAATACGAGTTGACCCCAGTATCCCAAACCGTACTAGTAAAATCAAGCAAAATTGGACGCCGACGGCGCCTGCCGTCGTTTTTGGGCCTGCCCGCTTAGGAAACCTTTTAGTATGTTATCCTTGACCTAGATATGTAATTTCGTGAAAAAAATTCTCGATGAAAAAAATCCGATTTTAGCGCCGCGACGCCGCTCCTTGGGAGCGGCGTAGGGCTTCGAAACCGGACTCGTTTGTTAGAGGACCGCCCCCAGATTGCTTGTGCAAAATTTCAAGGTGCTATCTTAATTTATTGCAAAAAAATACGAGTTGACCCCAGTATCCCAAACCGTACTAGTAAAATCAAGCAGAATTGGACGCCGACGGCGCCTGTCGTCGTTTTTGGGCCTGCCCGCTTAGGAAACGTTTTAGTATGTTATCCTTGACCTAGATATGTAATTTCGTGAAAAAAATTCTCGATGAAAAAAATCCGATGTTAGCGCCGCGACGCCGCTCCTTGGGAGCGGCGCAGGGCTTCCAAACCGGACTCGTTTGTTAGAGGACCGCCCCCAGATGGCTTGTGCAAAATTTCAAGGTGCTATCTTAATTTATTGCAAAAATACGAGTCGACCCCAGGATCCCAAATCGCACTAGTAATCTCGAGCAAAATTGGACGCCGACGGCGCCTGCCGTCGTTTTTGGGCCGGCCCGCTTGGGAAACGTGTTAGTACCTTATCCTTGACCTAAATATGTAATTTCGTGAAAAAAATTCTCGATGAAAAAAATCCGATTTTAGCGCCGCGACGCCGCTCCTTGGGAGCGGCGTAGGGCTTCGAAACCGGACTCGTTTGTTAGAGGACCGCCCCCAGATTGCTTGTGCAAAATTTCAAGGTGCTATCTTAATTTATTGCAAAAAAATACGAGTCGACCCCAGGATCCCAAATCGCACTAGTAATCTCGAGCAAAATTGGACGCCGACGGCGCCTGCCGTCGTTTTTGGGCCGGCCCGCTTGGGAAACGTGTTAGTACCTTATCCTTGACCTAAATATGTAATTTCGTGAAAAAAATTCTCGATGAAAAAAATCCGATGTTAGCGCCGCGACGCCGCTCCTTGGGAGCGGCGCAGGGCTTCCAAACCGGACTCGTTTGTTAGAGGACCGCCCCCAGATGGCTTGTGCAAAATTTCAAGGTGCTATCTTAATTTATTGCAAAAATACGAGTCGACCCCAGGATCCCAAATCGCACTAGTAATCTCGAGCAAAATTGGACGCCGACGGCGCCTGCCGTCGTTTTTGGGCCGGCCCGCTTGGGAAACGTGTTAGTACCTTATCCTTGACCTAAATATGTAATTTCGTGAAAAAAATTCTCGATGAAAAAAATCCGATTTTAGCGCCGCGACGCCGCTCCTTGGGAGCGGCGTAGGGCTTCGAAACCGGACTCGTTTGTTAGAGGACCGCCCCCAGATTGCTTGTGCAAAATTTCAAGGTGCTATCTTAATTTATTGCAAAAAAATACGAGTTGACCCCAGTATCCCAAACCGTACTAGTAAAATCAAGCAAAATTGGACGCCGACGGCGCCTGCCGTCGTTTTTGGGCCTGCCCGCTTAGGAAACCTTTTAGTATGTTATCCTTGACCTAGATATGTAATTTCGTGAAAAAAATTCTCGATGAAAAAAATCCGATTTTAGCGCCGCGACGCCGCTCCTTGGGAGCGGCGTAGGGCTTCGAAACCGGACTCGTTTGTTAGAGGACCGCCCCCAGATTGCTTGTGCAAAATTTCAAGGTGCTATCTTAATTTATTGCAAAAAAATACGAGTTGACCCCAGTATCCCAAACCGTACTAGTAAAATCAAGCAGAATTGGACGCCGACGGCGCCTGTCGTCGTTTTTGGGCCTGCCCGCTTAGGAAACGTTTTAGTATGTTATCCTTGACCTAGATATGTAATTTCGTGAAAAAAATTCTCGATGAAAAAAATCCGATGTTAGCGCCGCGACGCCGCTCCTTGGGAGCGGCGCAGGGCTTCCAAACCGGACTCGTTTGTTAGAGGACCGCCCCCAGATGGCTTGTGCAAAATTTCAAGGTGCTATCTTAATTTATTGCAAAAATACGAGTCGACCCCAGGATCCCAAATCGCACTAGTAATCTCGAGCAAAATTGGACGCCGACGGCGCCTGCCGTCGTTTTTGGGCCGGCCCGCTTGGGAAACGTGTTAGTACCTTATCCTTGACCTAAATATGTAATTTCGTGAAAAAAATTCTCGATGAAAAAAATCCGATTTTAGCGCCGCGACGCCGCTCCTTGGGAGCGGCGTAGGGCTTCGAAACCGGACTCGTTTGTTAGAGGACCGCCCCCAGATTGCTTGTGCAAAATTTCAAGGTGCTATCTTAATTTATTGCAAAAAAATACGAGTTGACCCCAGTATCCCAAACCGTACTAGTAAAATCAAGCAAAATTGGACGCCGACGGCGCCTGCCGTCGTTTTTGGGCCTGCCCGCTTAGGAAACCTTTTAGTATGTTATCCTTGACCTAGATATGTAATTTCGTGAAAAAAATTCTCGATGAAAAAAATCCGATTTTAGCGCCGCGACGCCGCTCCTTGGGAGCGGCGTAGGGCTTCGAAACCGGACTCGTTTGTTAGAGGACCGCCCCCAGATTGCTTGTGCAAAATTTCAAGGTGCTATCTTAATTTATTGCAAAAAAATACGAGTTGACCCCAGTATCCCAAACCGTACTAGTAAAATCAAGCAGAATTGGACGCCGACGGCGCCTGTCGTCGTTTTTGGGCCTGCCCGCTTAGGAAACGTTTTAGTATGTTATCCTTGACCTAGATATGTAATTTCGTGAAAAAAATTCTCGATGAAAAAAATCCGATGTTAGCGCCGCGACGCCGCTCCTTGGGAGCGGCGCAGGGCTTCCAAACCGGACTCGTTTGTTAGAGGACCGCCCCCAGATGGCTTGTGCAAAATTTCAAGGTGCTATCTTAATTTATTGCAAAAATACGAGTCGACCCCAGGATCCCAAATCGCACTAGTAATCTCGAGCAAAATTGGACGCCGACGGCGCCTGCCGTCGTTTTTGGGCCGGCCCGCTTGGGAAACGTGTTAGTACCTTATCCTTGACCTAAATATGTAATTTCGTGAAAAAAATTCTCGATGAAAAAAATCCGATTTTAGCGCCGCGACGCCGCTCCTTGGGAGCGGCGTAGGGCTTCGAAACCGGACTCGTTTGTTAGAGGACCGCCCCCAGATTGCTTGTGCAAAATTTCAAGGTGCTATCTTAATTTATTGCAAAAAAATACGAGTTGACCCCAGTATCCCAAACCGTACTAGTAAAATCAAGCAGAATTGGACGCCGACGGCGCCTGTCGTCGTTTTTGGGCCTGCCCGCTTAGGAAACGTTTTAGTATGTTATCCTTGACCTAGATATGTAATTTCGTGAAGAAAATTCTCGATGAAAAAAATCCGATGTTAGCGCCGCGACGCCGCTCCTTGGGAGCGGCGCAGGGCTTCCAAACCGGACTCGTTTGTTAGAGGACCGCCCCCAGATGGCTTGTGCAAAATTTCAAGGTGCTATCTTAATTTATTGCAAAAATACGAGTCGACCCCAGGATCCCAAATCGCACTAGTAATCTCGAGCAAAATTGGACGCCGACGGCGGCTGCCGTCGTTTTTGGGCCGGCCCGCTTGGGAAACGTGTTAGTACCTTATCCTAGACCTAAATATGTAACTTCGTGAAAAAAATTCTCGATGAAAAAAATCCGATTTTAGCGCCGCGACGCCGCTCCTTGGGAGCGGCGTAGGGCTTCGAAACCGGACTCGTTTGTTAGAGGACCGCCCCCAGATTGCTTGTGCAAAATTTCAAGGTGCTATCTTAATTTATTGCAAAAAAATACGAGTTGACCCCAGTATCCCAAACCGTACTAGTAAAATCAAGCAAAATTGGACGCCGACGGCGCCTGCCGTCGTTTTTGGGCCTGCCCGCTTAGGAAACCTTTTAGTATGTTATCCTTGACCTAGATATGTAATTTCGTGAAAAAAATTCTCGATGAAAAAAATCCGATTTTAGCGCCGCGACGCCGCTCCTTGGGAGCGGCGTAGGGCTTCGAAACCGGACTCGTTTGTTAGAGGACCGCCCCCAGATTGCTTGTGCAAAATTTCAAGGTGCTATCTTAATTTATTGCAAAAAAATACGAGTTGACCCCAGTATCCCAAACCGTACTAGTAAAATCAAGCAGAATTGGACGCCGACGGCGCCTGTCGTCGTTTTTGGGCCTGCCCGCTTAGGAAACGTTTTAGTATGTTATCCTTGACCTAGATATGTAATTTCGTGAAAAAAATTCTCGATGAAAAAAATCCGATGTTAGCGCCGCGACGCCGCTCCTTGGGAGCGGCGCAGGGCTTCCAAACCGGACTCGTTTGTTAGAGGACCGCCCCCAGATGGCTTGTGCAAAATTTCAAGGTGCTATCTTAATTTATTGCAAAAATACGAGTCGACCCCAGGATCCCAAATCGCACTAGTAATCTCGAGCAAAATTGGACGCCGACGGCGCCTGCCGTCGTTTTTGGGCCGGCCCGCTTGGGAAACGTGTTAGTACCTTATCCTTGACCTAAATATGTAATTTCGTGAAAAAAATTCTCGATGAAAAAAATCCGATTTTAGCGCCGCGACGCCGCTCCTTGGGAGCGGCGTAGGGCTTCGAAACCGGACTCGTTTGTTAGAGGACCGCCCCCAGATTGCTTGTGCAAAATTTCAAGGTGCTATCTTAATTTATTGCAAAAAAATACGAGTTGACCCCAGTATCCCAAACCGTACTAGTAAAATCAAGCAGAATTGGACGCCGACGGCGCCTGTCGTCGTTTTTGGGCCTGCCCGCTTAGGAAACGTTTTAGTATGTTATCCTTGACCTAGATATGTAATTTCGTGAAAAAAATTCTCGATGAAAAAAATCCGATGTTAGCGCCGCGACGCCGCTCCTTGGGAGCGGCGCAGGGCTTCCAAACCGGACTCGTTTGTTAGAGGACCGCCCCCAGATGGCTTGTGCAAAATTTCAAGGTGCTATCTTAATTTATTGCAAAAATACGAGTCGACCCCAGGATCCCAAATCGCACTAGTAATCTCGAGCAAAATTGGACGCCGACGGCGCCTGCCGTCGTTTTTGGGCCGGCCCGCTTGGGAAACGTGTTAGTACCTTATCCTTGACCTAAATATGTAATTTCGTGAAAAAAATTCTCGATGAAAAAAATCCGATTTTAGCGCCGCGACGCCGCTCCTTGGGAGCGGCGTAGGGCTTCGAAACCGGACTCGTTTGTTAGAGGACCGCCCCCAGATTGCTTGTGCAAAATTTCAAGGTGCTATCTTAATTTATTGCAAAAAAATACGAGTTGACCCCAGTATCCCAAACCGTACTAGTAAAATCAAGCAAAATTGGACGCCGACGGCGCCTGCCGTCGTTTTTGGGCCTGCCCGCTTAGGAAACCTTTTAGTATGTTATCCTTGACCTAGATATGTAATTTCGTGAAAAAAATTCTCGATGAAAAAAATCCGATTTTAGCGCCGCGACGCCGCTCCTTGGGAGCGGCGTAGGGCTTCGAAACCGGACTCGTTTGTTAGAGGACCGCCCCCAGATTGCTTGTGCAAAATTTCAAGGTGCTATCTTAATTTATTGCAAAAAAATACGAGTTGACCCCAGTATCCCAAACCGTACTAGTAAAATCAAGCAGAATTGGACGCCGACGGCGCCTGTCGTCGTTTTTGGGCCTGCCCGCTTAGGAAACGTTTTAGTATGTTATCCTTGACCTAGATATGTAATTTCGTGAAAAAAATTCTCGATGAAAAAAATCCGATGTTAGCGCCGCGACGCCGCTCCTTGGGAGCGGCGCAGGGCTTCCAAACCGGACTCGTTTGTTAGAGGACCGCCCCCAGATGGCTTGTGCAAAATTTCAAGGTGCTATCTTAATTTATTGCAAAAATACGAGTCGACCCCAGGATCCCAAATCGCACTAGTAATCTCGAGCAAAATTGGACGCCGACGGCGCCTGCCGTCGTTTTTGGGCCGGTCCGCTTGGGAAACGTGTTAGTACCTTATCCTTGACCTAAATATGTAATTTCGTGAAAAAAATTCTCGATGAAAAAAATCCGATTTTAGCGCCGCGACGCCGCTCCTTGGGAGCGGCGTAGGGCTTCGAAACCGGACTCGTTTGTTAGAGGACCGCCCCCAGATTGCTTGTGCAAAATTTCAAGGTGCTATCTTAATTTATTGCAAAAAAATACGAGTTGACCCCAGTATCCCAAACCGTACTAGTAAAATCAAGCAAAATTGGACGCCGACGGCGCCTGCCGTCGTTTTTGGGCCTGCCCGCTTAGGAAACGTTTTAGTATGTTATCCTTGACCTAGATATGTAATTTCGTGAAAAAAATTCTCGATGAAAAAAATCCGATTTTAGCGCCGCGACGCCGCTCCTTGGGAGCGGCGTAGGGCTTCGAAACCGGACTCGTTTGTTAGAGGACCGCCCCCAGATTGCTTGTGCAAAATTTCAAGGTGCTATCTTAATTTATTGCAAAAAAATACGAGTTGACCCCAGTATCCCAAACCGTACTAGTAAAATCAAGCAGAATTGGACGCCGACGGCGCCTGTCGTCGTTTTTGGGCCTGCCCGCTTAGGAAACGTTTTAGTATGTTATCCTTGACCTAGATATGTAATTTCGTGAAAAAAATTCTCGATGAAAAAAATCCGATGTTAGCGCCGCGACGCCGCTCCTTGGGAGCGGCGCAGGGCTTCCAAACCGGACTCGTTTGTTAGAGGACCGCCCCCAGATGGCTTGTGCAAAATTTCAAGGTGCTATCTTAATTTATTGCAAAAATACGAGTCGACCCCAGGATCCCAAATCGCACTAGTAATCTCGAGCAAAATTGGACGCCGACGGCGCCTGCCGTCGTTTTTAGGCCGGCCCGCTTGGGAAACGTGTTAGTACCTTATCCTTGACCTAAATATGTAATTTCGTGAAAAAAATTCTCGATAAAAAAATCCGATTTTAGCGCCGCGACGCCGCTCCTTGGGAGCGGCGTAGGGCTTCGAAACCGGACTCGTTTGTTAGAGGACCGCCCCCAGATTGCTTGTGCAAAATTTCAAGGTGCTATCTTAATTTATTGCAAAAAAATACGAGCTGACCCCAGTATCCCAAACCGTACTAGTAAAATCAAGCAGAATTGGACGCCGACGGCGCCTGTCGTCGTTTTTGGGCCTGCCCGCTTAGGAAACGTTTTAGTATGTTATCCTTGACCTAGATATGTAATTTCGTGAAAAAATTTCTCGAGGAAAAAAATCCGATTTTAGCGCCGCGACGCCGCTCCTTGAGAGCCGGCCGGCGTGGTGAACGTGTTAGTACTTCTTCCTTGACCTAGAAAAAAATTTAAGAGAGAAAAATAAAAAAATGATTTCTTAAATTATTTAATTAATTTATTGTTTATAATAATAATAATTTTAATACAATAAAAATGATTAGACAAAAAGCGTTGTTATTACACATATTAACAATAATAGTTTTTATTTCTAGGAGATAATGACGTTGTATGACACCTGAATTACGCATTTTAAGCTTTGTCCAAATTCTTGGTATTGTTGTATAATAGCGCAAAATATTTTTCTCTGCTACTATAATTCGACTTGCATTTGATAATTTATTGGTGTAGTTTACTTTAAGTGAAGCTCCTCGAGCGGTTCTGAATTGTGTAGCCTCCCTCTTCTGTTACTAGCTCTCGAATCGGTAGTTCATATGTATTCCCTATATTGACCCCAGGTGCCCAAATCCAACTTGTTCGCATCGTTGTTTTAAAACAGTTGGTATTAAGTATTTACGAAAATTGAACAGTGGAATATCTACCATTAACGAATCGTTAGTCAGATGGGTAATCTTGCAGTTTACGTCCCCACCAGTGCGCACTTTTACTGCGCCGATAGAAGTTTCGTCAAATATGCTACATGGTTGCCAGATGTTTGCACGAATTCTACCTAGAGCTATTAATAAAAATAGGGAGGCTCCACCACTGAGGTAGTAAAGTTCGGCACGGGTTATATGAACTATTTTCCTTGTCTGCAGGTGGTTTTTTAAAAGGCGGTTGTTAGTCATGGTTATATATAACCAGATTAAATTTAATTGAATATGTAAATAATAACATACTATGAGCAAAAATGAAGCTTTATTTGCAGAGGCAGGTAGCACATAGAGCCAAATACATACCATCCGTTCTTTTTAAAAGTATACATAGGGGATACTTGTATGTATACTAAAAAGAAAAATTCCCTTATTTTTGCCACAGCATGCTATTTGTTTTAAATTAAAACTCTTAAAATTGAAGATTGCTCTATAATTGGTTGCCGAAATATAGGGTAAACAATAAAAAATAAGGGAATTTTTCTTTTTAGTATAAATACGAGTATACTGTGTATACTTTTAAAAGGAACGAATGGTATACTATAATTTTATTATCAGTTGAAACATAACAAGTGCTTGAAAAAATTCCAGAAATATTTGGAAGACAGCTCTGCAACTATTTTTTCAATAGAAGCATGGGTGCATGCCCACTGTAAAAATCACGACGCCGACGGAAAAGAGTTTTTTTTCTTGAAAGCAAACACTCAAGCCTTTTGTTAGAAAAAATATCTGTTTTGCAAAAATTACCATACGAAATTTGTTATGCACGTGTTATATTTTGATAGAATATATCACGAATTAAAAAAACAGTGGAATAAACATTTTTATTAAGAATAATAACAAAACTAATATCGAAATGGGTACTAAAAATCTACGGTTATTTGTGATGACAGTGACATATAAGATGGAATTGACCGTAAATTTCCGATTATTAATAATCGCAGTTGCTATGGAAAATTGCCAATTAAATATACATAGGGATATTCTCAATCGACTACCTATTAGCAAAAAAGAAACAAAATCAGAAAACAAAAATGTAGTATGAATGTGAGAAACCAATACTGAGGTAGAATCGTGATACGTTGGAAATATTTTTTTCCATAGTTACTGTGATTGAAAATAACAAATAATAATTAAACTATATTATTGAAATGTATGATTCCGATAGTTAAATGATTAAATGATTAGGCAGATAATGTAGCACTTTTTATGCCTAATCAGAAAAGTGACACTG
This sequence comes from Agriotes lineatus, assembly GCA_940337035.1. Taxonomy (NCBI): domain Eukaryota; kingdom Metazoa; phylum Arthropoda; class Insecta; order Coleoptera; family Elateridae; genus Agriotes; species Agriotes lineatus. The sequence continues at coordinate 25,742 of CALNHX010002852.1, forward strand.
TTACCTTGACAATGTAGTCACAAGAGTTGCCACTTTTATGACGTTTGAAAAGAATAGTTACAAATAACTTATTTTCAAACGTAATAAGCACCGAGTGTAATAAATTAATTCCACTCATGAGGGAAGCGAGACTAAAATGGCAGAAGGCTATACTTATACACTAGTACCATAAAATACTATTAAAGTGGTGTCTGTCTGTCAGTCTCTCTCCTTTCTACAACTCGGACAGTTTAATTGATCCGCTTGAAAATTGATATTTAAGTTCTTAATCTAAATTTGGAGATCCCACATCCCAGTGACTTGTAGATAAAATAGACCAACCGGAAGTAGTACTTTACTCTTAGGTTCCTTTCAGGGTCCCTAGATGACAAAAAACATGTTTTCTCAATTCCCTAAGAATGTCTGTCTGTTGCTGGTATAACTCAAAAACTATTTGTTGGAGGAAGACTATATTTTGTATGCAAATTATATCCCTTCCTGGCATGAAACCGAGAAAATTTTGGTAAAATATGTATAGGTAAGGTGAGCACCTTAGAAAAATAAATTTTGTGTTAACTGAGAAATAGATACAAATAGTAATATGCATATAGTCAGAATTTACCCTTAATAAAAATAGAACAGATACACGGTAAATTATTTTACTAGGAACGTTGAGATGGATTTACCTAGTTTCTTTTGACTTCTAAAATTGTTTAGTGTCACAACGTATACTACTTACGAGGAAAGTTCTGAGTAAAGCCCTTTACAGACTTTTTAAATTAAAACTCAATCTAACATTGACATATTCGGTGATAACTAAAGAATTTATTTATTGGTTGCTATGGACTAAGGTTGTTACGGTTCATGCGGCTACTTGGCATTAAATTATATACCATATGGACTCAGAAAATTTTCAGCATTTCATTTTTCATTTAGAAATATCATCTTTCAATTTAAAAAAAAATCAAAATGTTTTTAGACCATTCACAGTTGGGTACCAAATTAACTGTGCTCTACTCAGAACCACAGACCTAAGAGATAGAGTAACAAGGTCAACAAATCACCAAAACATACCCCACACAAAGGTTGCTGCGCAAGCACCAAAGGCACGCTCAAACTCTGTATCCCGAATCCGGGGCAAGAAACATTAACTTTTGATTTACACCACCATTACATAAAACGCCTATTTCAGAGACTTTTCTTTCAAGTATCTTTCTTCAAACCTTGAAAATATACTACCTAACTCATAAAGACTGCATTTAAGTTTTTTTACTGAATGTCCTGTTTCACTAATGTATACAGCATTAGAACAGCAAGGGACCCTATAAATACCTGTGTGTTTAATTTAGCTTTAGGTAAAGGAAAAACCAATAACATTTAAACAATACATTAAAACCGTATTGATTTCCCCTGAACAATATCTTACAGGTTCAAATTTCTGGCTAATTATAAGATCACTGTGAAAGGAAGTTGCGTGCGTGTATCACACCAGATATTTATTAAGTGTTCTTGGAATTTTTGGCTTCTTTGGAATGCTATCAGCTCCTCTATCCACTTATCGAATCCTTCCAATGATTTTTGTTTTTATTTCACCATACTTATGTACGGAGTATAATCTACAGCTATATTCAATTGTGGTGGTCGTTGATGATCAACGGAGTAGAACGTCGGCAAGAATGTGCTACTTTTGGAATTTCAAAATTTGACTTCAAATTCCGATAGAGCATCACAAGGTAGAATAAGAATGTCTCTAACACCAACTTCTATATCTTAGGAAATATGGTGAAAAGGGCGGGAAAAATGCAATAATAATAATAATAATAACTTCTTGATTAATAAATAAATATAAATGTATACATATTTTAAACCAAATTATTTAACTTGCTTGAGTTAATATGGAAATAAGCAAATGCTTGAAGAGATACTTAAATCTACCTTTCCCGATGTTTGGAAAAGTGCACACCCATTTTAAAACGTAGAAAATTGTTTTTAAAATCAAGTTCTGTAAAAACCATGCGCTGTTAAATGTGTTGCCTACCTATTATTTTTTATTTCTAATTAAAAACAACTAAAATGCAATATTATTATTATTGTTGTTAAATAGGGGCTCAGAATAGATATTTGCGGTACATCTGATGTAAAGTTTGACTTTGAAATCAAATTAAAACTTTATTTATGCTGGTGACAAAGTTATGCAACCCATGATTCACTTATACTAGTCAACTTGATACCATTTTTTTAAATTAATTTTATGAATCGAGGATCCTAACATAGGTTCAGCTTGAAAAAAAATATGTCGGCTAAAGAATTTAATACAATACTCGGTGCGTTATGCCTTTTACCTTCGTCAGTGTTGTTATAGACTACCGGACTCGTAATGTAAATAACTATAGTTTGTCTGAAATGCTAGTATTCAGCCAATTTTTGCTTAGTAATACGCAATTTTGGTTTTTTAAATAGAACACCCTTTATATTTTTAGACATTTTAAAACAGCACTGAAAATACTTTATGATAGCATGCTTAAACTAAAACTTTGGAACTTATTCTTTTATTAAAATGAATTATTTGCCTAAAGGAAGTCATGACATATGCAAAATCACTAACAATTGAACAAGATATGCAAAACAAATTCCACTTGTCTTTAAAAATACCTCATGAAAACAATTGGAAACTAAGTTTTTTAAATGGAACAATTAAGTTGGTTTGACAATGTAGGCTGCATACTGGCATTAAGAAAAAGCTTTTTTTGATATCTCTATTATTAATGAAGTTACGAGTTGTCGAGCAATGTACAAACACCCTCGAGTTATTCAATTTTGTGGCTTTTTCTATAATTGTTAACTAGGTGTGCTGTTGGTACTGGCTGCTGGTGGTGGACGCTGTCCTGTTGATGGGTTTTGTAGGTTTTCACTAGGTACTAAAATAATTTTTAATTTATCATGAATTCAAGACATTGTCAAATGTACTTGGTTCTTTGGAGGAGGCTTTTTCTATCGTTGTTAACTAAGTGTGCTCTTGGTACTGGCTGCTGGTGGTAGATAGAACAAGCATATTCCGATAATTTTTACATACATGCATGTTTGGACAAAACGCATAGTATTTTAAATACAAGCAGAAATAATTACTACCTTGTTCATGTCTATAATACCACTATGTTATAAAAGTTAGTGTAAAACTAAAGGACTACAGAGGCAGCTATACGTGCCAATATAAACTATCTTTCTTAAAGATTTTCACATAATCTACTTCCATTATTCATTTCTTTTAACAATTTATGAGGTCTATATCTCACATCTTCTTCTTCTTATTCTTTTCCATTTCCCTTATGCCTATAGCGTCAGGTTGCTCATTCATTTGCGGTATTGGTCACTATCAGCAGCCATTCTCTTTAGTTGTCCTAAGTTCTTTCCTCTATCCAGTACCATCTTTTCCATTCCTTCTTCCTATGTTTCCCTAGGCCTTCCTACATATAGCCTTCCCTTCGGCCTTGCTTCCAGTATCCTTTTCGGGTCTCTTCTATTTCGCATTCTCATGACGTGTCCAAACCAGGCAGACTGCCTTCCCTCCACTTCTTCTACCAATGGTTCCATTTCCAGTTCTTCTCTAATCGCTGTATTTCTAATTCTGTCGCGTTTCGTTTTTCCGACCATTCTTCTCAAGTATTTCATTTCCCCTGCTATATCTCACTATATTCCTAAATAGAAATAAATATACAATTATACGAAGAATATTTAAGTACATTAACTCATGAATATGCTTTAGAATAGAAACTTACTGAACCAAGAGCATCTAGACTAGATAGTAGGCCATTCATACTATCCTCTTCTGAACTTAAAACAATATGAACAAGCATACTGCTATCCAGAAGCTCACGATTCAAAACAATTCTAACAAATACGATATTTTGTATTTAACAAGTGATATCGTAGCACTTCTGATTTACATATTTAAAATGTTTATTTTATGAACTCAGAGTTGTTCATTTGTAGGAGATGTCATTTTCACTGCCGTACATGTAAAATTTGGTTTTTTCCTGTATAGGACTTCATGTGCTGAACTAAATAACTTCTTTGCACTGTTCTATATTCAAAATCATAATAACTATAAGGTTTTTCTCCAGTATGGGGCTTTATATGTCAAACTAAACTATCGATACTTCCAGGGGCGCGCCCCAGTGTGCGGTGTGTGCACCGCACACGGGCAACAGTCCGTTTAGGGGCAACACGAAGGGAATTCGATATGTTTTATTCTTCTATTACTGAGTCTCCCTATCTAATAAAAATGATCAAAGGGTGAAAAATAAAATTTCATGCCTACCGAGTTGATTATGTAAACCTATCCGTCTTATCTTGATAAATGCGATCACACACCCGAAAACTTTGTAAATAAATATTAAGCACGTACGAATCTTTAAAACGATTATTTATTACTGTTTTGACTGCAGCAATTCGATTTATTTTTAGTTCTATTTTTCTTAGGAAGAAAATAACATTTTCGGGTTCATTGTCATTTCCGCATTCAAGTGATAAAGTGTGCAAGTTGTGTTGAGTGTTGCAATAGAAGTAGTAAGGAGACAAAAGCGAAACATGTAAGTATCAAATAATTTTCATTTTTTTAATTCTTTTTATTCGGGGCTGAAATTCGTTTTGCATTTTTTCTCATTTCTTTACTTTGTTATGCTTTCAGACATTTAATTACTGCAGCTGAACAATGCCGAGAAAACAAGAATCTGGTTATCAACATAGAAAAAAGCAACTAGAAAAACGGAAAAATGTAGAAAAACAAGCTGGGTCATTAGAAAAATATTTGAAATTACAACACCCGCAACCATCTACATCTACTAGTAAAGCCGAGCAAGAGTCCTCTGAAGACATTGAAGAAAAAACTGAGGAGCAGTTAGAAGAGGGAGAAGAGGAAATTCAAGAACATCTCCGGCCATCTACATCTACCAGTAAAGCCCAGCAACAACCGTCTGAAGACATTGCAGAAAAAACTGACCAAGAATTAGGAGACGGACAAGAGGAAATTCATCAGCATGTAACAGCCCCTTTCCCACCCGAACTTGCCGAAGATATAATAAGTGATGATCCTGGTATGTGGCCAGATAATTTATCAAATAACTCTATTCAAATCTTGGTACAAAATCAACCTAAGCAAGTAAAAAAACGTAACTATCCTGCCGATGAGAAGGGACGCAAATTTTCTGACGTATATTATTATAGGACATTGCCAAATGGGGAGAAATGCGAAAGAAATTGGTTATTGTACTCGGTATTGAAAAATTCAGTTTTTTGTTTTTGTTGTAAATTATTTACAGAGAGCATAAGCCATACTTTAGTCACTGAAGGTTCAGCTGACTGGCAACATTTATCGTTGATATTATCCAGGCATGAAAAAAGTTCAATACACATTAAAAATTGCAACAAATGGATAAAACTAGCAAAAGCATTTAAGACCCAAACAACTATAGACAAAATTCAACAAGAAGTTTATAATATTGAAAAAAACAACATTGGTATGACGTGATAGAACGAATTATATACTTCATACAATTTTTGGCTCGTCAAAATCTCGCGTTTCGTGGAAAATCAAATAAACTTTTTGATGCCAATAACGGGAATTTTTTAAAACTTGTTGAAATGGTGTCTAAATTCGATGCTACTATGTCAGCCCACGTAAGACGAATTAAAACTTCAAAAAGTTTGAAATATATGCTCACTTATCTGGGCGACAAAATTCAGAACGAAATCCTAAATTTATTGTCAAATGAAATAAAAGAATCTATTTTGGGAATGGTACAAGAGTCAAAATATTTCTCTTTAATATTAGACTGCACACCCGATGCTAGTCACACGGAACAATTAACGATAATCATTCGTTTCGTAAAACTAAACACCACATCTAGAAAGGTAGAAGTCCATGAACATTTCTTAGGTTTTTGCCCTATTACAAATTCGACAGGTGAAGGGTTAAGTGAATTTGTTATAGCAAAATTGGAGGATCTAAATTTGAACATTTACAACATGCGTGGTCAAGGTTATGACAATGGAGCGAATATGAGATGGGTTCACAACGGTTTACAGAGAAAAATTTTAAACATCAATCCTCGTGGTGCCTTTTTCGTGCCTTGTTCAGCACACAGTCTGAACCTTGTAGTTAATGACGCTGCAAAAATCAATTTCGAAACTGTTGATTTTTTTAATACAGTTCAAGAGCTGTTTGTATTTTTTTCTTCGTCCACACAAAGATGGGGAGTTTTAGAAACTCACATACAAAGTTTAACATTAAAGCCTATATCGCAAACAAGGTGGGAGAGTAGAATTGATGCAGTTTTACCTTTGCGATTTCAACTTCCTTAAATTCACGACGCATTACTAGATATTGTAAAAGATTCTACTACGCGCCATCAAGCCAAGTGTTTAGCAGCCAAAATTCAATCTTTTAAATTTATTTGCTGTATTGCAGTTTGGCATGAAATTTTGTCAAAAATTAATGTTGTAAGTAAAATGATCCAACAGCCAACGTTAAATCTTGGAATATGTTTGGACTTAATAAATAATCTCATCACATTTTTTCAAACAAAACGTAGCGATGAAGGTTTTTCCGACTGTATATATACTGCAAAACAAATAGCTGAAGAGATGGAGGTAGAACCAAAATGTCTCGATAATTTCACTGTGCGACGAAGAAAAAAGAAAACCCAATTTTAGTATGAACATTCAGATGAAAGTGTGCATACACCCGAATTAAATTTCAAAATTAATTTTTATTTGATTGTAATAGACACGGCTTTAAGTTCCTTAAATAATAGATTTGACCTACTAAAAGAACACAGTAGCATGTTTAATTTTCTTTATAATGTGCACGGTTTAAAAGAAGTTGAAGATGAAGCCATTTTAAATAACTGCAAAGACCTACAACTAAAACTGTCTGACAGTAGTAGAAATGAAACGGACATTGATGCCCTAGAACTTTACCAAGAAATAAATGTTTTGAAGTATATGTTAAGACCTAGTATGACTGCGTTTAACGTACTGGAATATATTTAAGAAAACAGTTTATGCACTACGTTTCCTAACACTGTGATTGCGCTAAGAATTTTACTAACTTTGCCTGTATCAGTAGCATCAGGCGAACGATCATTTTCAAAACTCAAAATTATAAAAAATTATTTGAGAACCACCATGACCCAAGCCAGACTGGTAGTCCAGTCGTTGTAGGTAAAAATATGCTATTACCTCAGAATTCTTTGAACCTTGATCGATTGACGTGATATTTGGTGAGTGGTTAGGGGATGGCTCAAGGGGCAAAAGTGACATAACGCCGATGTGCGCTTTTACCCTGAGAGTGGATGCCACCCCTTCTCAGGGGTAGAAATTGTTCACTCAAAATAACCCGGGAAATGGATAGAAGGACAAATTATAAGTAAAAAATGTTCTATATAGTTTTTCCGATAGATCGATATTTTTCGAGCTATTCGCGATTGAAGACTTAGATTTTTCGTGATAAAAATGCATGTTTTCGGACGGTTTTTCTCGAATAAGTCGAAAACTTCGCATTCTATCAAATAAGTTGCAATAACCAAAAATGAAGCTTAGAAAACAGCAAAGAGATTGGTTTTTTTATGAATGCACTAGGTCCAAAATAAAAGAAGTTATGGCTCGTTGAAGAAGATTTTTTTTGCAACAACTTTGTTCGAAGTAATCAACGTTAATTAACGAAAAACCGATGCATTTTTCGGGAAAGACTTATAGAACATTTTTTGTAGTGATTGAACAGACCTTTAAAATGAGCACTATTAAAAGTCGATTGCATTATAACTAAGCGAGTTACGATGCAAAAACGGTGAGTCACTCTAATTTTTGAAAAAAAATGAGCGCTAAAACCCCAGCCATTCCACCAGAATTGATATTGACCATTATCCCTTTACAAATTACTTCACTTTAGTATTACTCACGTAATCCAAAAGTTTTTCGACATGCTCAGACTTTGCATATTCAAAAAGTAAAGGGTTGAAGGGCTCGTGAGGGGTGGTTCGCGCACTATAATGCAAACTGCTAACATTTATATCTCCGTTATTCTTTTTTCTACAGAAATTTAAAAAAAAACTAAAATGTTCGTTAAGAAAAAATCCACATTTTTGTACTATATTATTTTTACGTTTTTGCTTTAGTTTTAAATATTTTCAAAATAAGGTATTTTTTAAGAAATTTGAAAAATACGTTTCCATTTTCATCACATTTTTTTCGAAAAATACGCATTCTAACCCGCCCGAACTTTTGTATTACATAAGTAATACTAAAATAAAGTAATTTGTAAAGGGATAATGGTCAATATTAATTCTAGTGGAATGGCTGGGATTTTGTCGCTAATTTTTTTTCAAAAATTTGAGTGGCCCACCGTTTTTGCATCATAACTCGCTTAGTTATAATGCAATCAACTTTTAATAGTGCTCATTTTAAAGGTCTTTTCAAGCACTACAAAAAATGTTCTATAAGTTTTTCCCGAAAAATGCATCGGTTTTTCGTTAATTACTTCGTTGATTACTTCGAATCAAGTTGTTGCAAAAAAAATCTTCTTACGAGCCATAACTTCTTTTATTTTGGACCTAGAGCATTCGTGAAAAAACCAATCTTAAGCTTAATTTTTGGTTACTACAACTTATTTGATAGACTGCGAAGTTTTCGACTTATTCGCGAAAAACCGTCCAAAAACGTACATTTTTATCACGAAAAATTTAAGTTTTCAATCGCGAATAGCTCGAAAAATATCGATCTATGGAAAAAACTATATCGAACATTTTTTACTTAGAATTTATCCCTCTATCCATTTCCGGGGTTATTTTGAGTGAACAATTTCTACCCCCGAGAAGGGGTGGCATCCACTCTCAGGGTAAAAGCGCACATCGGCGCTATGTCACTTTTGCTCCTTGAGCCATCCCCTAACCACTCACCAAATTTCACGTCCATCGATCAAGGTTCAAAGAATTCGGAGCGGAAAACCTTCACGACTGGACTATGGTCAATATGGCTACAATTTCAATAGAACATGAACATGCCGAGCAACTACAACTTCATGAATTTATAAAAAAGTTTTCGGAAATAAAAACCAGGCGCGTTGAGTTCTTGTAAATACTTAGATTTATTCTAATCATATGTTTGTGCTTATATTTACTGTTATTTTGTTAAAAGTTCAGCCATTTTATTTATGTATTAAACTTCTTAAGGTTTTTTTTCTTTTGTATTTTATTTTATATTTTTATTCTGTATTTTTAATATAGGAAATTTCTTTGTGAGTTTGAAGTTTTTTTTACTTTTGCAAGTACTACTAGAGTTAGGGGCAACAAAAAATATCCGCACACAGGCAACCAAAATATGCGGCGCGGCCCTGGATACTTCTATGCAAATTTCTGTATTCACACTCCCGTACAAGCATGAGGTTTTTCTGCCATATGAGACTGGATATGGTTAGCTAAATCATCTTTCCGTGTTGTTGTGTATTCACAATTAGCACAATCGTAAGATTTCTCTCGTGTGAGACCAGATATGTCGTTCCAAGTGACTTTTCTGCGTTGCTTATAGTCACAAATAGTACAACAAAAAGGCTTTTCTCCTATGTAAGACCGCATATGTCTAACTAAATGACTGCTTTGTGCCGTTTTATATTCTCAATTAGAACAACTAAAGTTTTCGCTCCTGTATAACACTTCATATGTCTAACTAAACTACTTTTTTGCAAAGTTCTGTATGAGCATTCTGTACAGGCATATGGTTTTTCTCCAATACAAGATTGGATATCGTTGACTAAATTACCTTCCGTGTTGTTCTGTATTAACAATAGGGCAAACATACGGCTTCTCTCCTGTGTGAGACGCATATATCTAAGTAAACTACGTATTTCTACTGCCATGTATCCACATTCAGATTAATCGTATGGTTTTTCACCTGCATGTTGTCGAATATATAGGACTAAATGAGGTTTATGCTTTGCTTTGTATTCACATACGAGCAACTGTACCGTTGACTCAAGTATGAGATCTCGTATGTGCTGTTCAATAAATATTGTAGCAAATTCATGGATGTCCTTCATGCTTTCTCCAAGTTCTTGCGTAGTAGGTAAATTATTGGGATTTTCATATTCCTTGCCTTATGCGATAGAATCGTATGATTCTAAAAATGATCATATAGAGCTACTTGTTTAGTGTTTATTGAGGTTATTTAAAAAAAAAATGCTGCCTTTATACGATAGGAACTACCCAACATTGCAACATGCCAAACCTATAATACGGCCAGATTATAAAATACTGTCATGGCTGGATGTTATTTCATTATGTTTTTATCACGGCCTTCTGGATTAGCGTGCCTGCCGGCTCTCCCCGGCCTGTTCATTTGTGACAAATAGCATTACAAAGTTGTGACTCGGCATATCGGGGGATTGAAGTTCAGAACCACGCCAGCCGGTTTGAAACTTAGCTTTTATCTGTCAGTTTTGGTTTGTTGATTGGATTATTGTTCTGTGACGGAAACGTTAAATTAGGTTAGTTTTACATTAATTCTGTATACTCTCTAATAAAATTATTTTTTTGCATTAAAAGACTTCTTAATTGAAACTAGCGTCAGCTGAACTATTCTTAATTTTGCATTTTGTGGTTTCTATTTTTCAAGTCGAGCCTGGAAAATTAGAATTGTTCGACCCAGCTGCATCTATCCAGTTGTATGCCCTTGGAAATGGTGGTCATCCGCTTGATTTCAAAGTTTCAGCACTTTCCGACAATGAGGTTTGGCATGCAATGGCGTTCCATATATTTTATCTGTCCGTGTGTTAGCGAGGTTGGTTATTACTGGTTTTAGCAATTTACTTAAAATTATACTACATATATCTTTGGTATGAATCTTGCAGATAAAGAAATTTGAAGTGGTTAGAGGATCTAGAAGGAGAACGGTTAATATATTACAAGGATTGCATTCCTGGGGTAAATATTCAAATATATTTAAAACCAGCTGAATTAATTGGTTTATTAAACAAGTAAAATTTTTACTAGGGTACCTATTTCAAGCCACCACGATCCTGTAGATTTATAAGAGCCAGTAGCGGATTTGAGCAGGAATTGGTTAAAATTGTATTTAGGCAAGTTTCACACTCTGTTCGTTCTTCTATAGTTCTTGCAATATAACCTGCTAAGAAAGCCACTGAAGCAGACACAATTCCATAATGTAAGTGAGTAGAAAGGTTTTTTAATTCTAGGATTAATTCTTTTAATTCTTCAGGAAGTTCAACTGTAAAGCATGACATCACATTATCAGTATCTGGAATTTGTCCAATATTGCTGCTATAGTCACATTCAGAAAATACGTTAGCAGATGCCGATGTTTTAATTATTCCACACTTGACGATTCTTTTAATTGCACTCTCTGCAGCCTGTGCATCGGTGGCGTCCTGCGAGCCACCTTTTAGCCGAACGTCGCTAAACATCGATTCAATAGCATCTGAACTAAAAGACCTTGTTAAAACATAATAAAATCCGACATCTTGAAGAAGATATTGAATGCATTCAGCAGTACTTTGTGCGGTGAACTTTAGTGCTTCTGCAGTTTCCTTAGTTAATCCTTTCATGCCACCTTTTTTTTGAAGTTTCCTGTATAGAATTAATATATACTGGAAATACATCTCTTAACCAGACCAATCTTTCATCATTAATGTTAATGTACGGTGCACATTTTTCATCCAGTAGAGTAACGTGCTTTGTTTTGTCACTAACGTCGTGTAACTGAAAAAATAAATACATCATTTCCATGTACGTAATGGTGGCTTTTGATGTAGAGAAATCATAAGGCGAATTTGAGTACTGTCTTAAATATTCTAAAGCAGCAGTTACAGTAGGCGAGAATAATTGTACAGCCCGTCTAACATTCATTTTCTCGAAGTTGCTGGGATATAAATGTTTTTCTGTTAAAAATCTAACAGGCTTTATAATTAAATTTCTCTGTAATTGATACAGGTTTTTTAAATAAGTAGAAGAAATAACACCTTCTTCAGTCTTCATGTCATGGTGGAGAAATATGTTTCTTGCATTCTTTATTGCATGGCAATAATCAAAACTAAAGAATAGTGGCATATTTGGTGTTATTGGATGTTGAATGTGCGTAGAAAGTTTGTTATTTGAAAATGCCTTGAACAGTCCCACATTAGATTTGTGATTATCGGTTACAATTCTAATTACCAGAAATCCACACTCATGTAGCAGTTTTAAAACATTCAAAGTTAACTGATAAAAATCTGATGTCTTTAACGATCTATGGAAAAAGTATGCAGCTGGTATCGTAAATTTTGTTGAAAGACCGTGAATAACAAAACAAAGCATTTGGTTAGCCAATACTGGCCTTTTGCCGATTGTTTTTGTTGTACCTGTGGTTTCTAAACCATGTAATCGGTCCTGTGCTCTGTTGTATTGCAATTTTTCCTTAATAGCCATGTCGTCAATTACCAGACTGCACACTCGTTCTACAGGTAGTAATGACTCTGCTTCTACCTGAAGTCTAGATTTTATGAGAGCAGTTACGTTTCTACCAGCCCCGCTGTAACGGTGAAGTGTTACTCTAGACGGTAGTTTTAGCAAATGTGAACGGCAATACTCATAACCTTTTGGCGAAGATATTCTCCAAATGATACAATTTCGAATTATTTGTTCAGAAAATCTTGGTTTTGATTTACAGTAATTTAAAATTTGATCAAACAAAAAAGTTGCATACAAATTATTGTTAACAACTGCATCTTGTTGAATCTTTTTTACCGTCTCACAATTTGAATGTTGTATTGTTTTCCTCAGTTCCAATATTTCTTGGTCTTTTAGTTTATTTTTTTTAATTAGTCGGGTATTTTGCATTTTCAACGCTCTGATTTTCTTTTTATAATATTCTATTAGGTTTTCGCTAATTACACTGACCTGAATGCCTTTATCATTTATCTAGAATTTCAAATAAAATTTAAGTATTTACGGATTCTAGTACATACCTACTTATAAATACTAACCACATTGGAAGTAGAAGGGTAACAAAGTGGAGTTGAAAGCAAAGGTATGTTTGCAGGTCCAGGAAAAGTGTCAGTTTGGATTGGTATACCAGCAGGAATGTTCGAAATACTTCTCTAAAACATATTATCAGTGAAGAATGTTTAAAAAATTTGTTTCAAGAATTACTGTATGGAGCTTAGGCACTGCTGTACGTTTTAATAATTTGCGACTAGCAGCTCTGTAACAGTCGTCTTCAAAATGCAAACTACAAATTACAGCAGTTCTAGGCACTTTTGTATCTGCATTAAAATAAAATTTATATTAAGTACTGAAAGATATTATTTTAAACATTCCTACCAGGGTTTATACCTAATTTTTCAAACCACCTACTTCGTAAAAAGTTATCTGAGGGAAATTGATGAAAGACCTTAGTTGTTTTATAATCTTTACATGTTGCAACGAAGCATTTATGATGTGTTTTCGACATTTTTGTATAAATACAAAATGGATTTTCACAGAAGCAACAAAGTAAATTTACAATAAACGAAAATGCGTACGTAGAAACGTCAAAATTTTATATTAATATGATGGCGTTTGTAAATTGTTCTTGCGCGCAAAAATCAAGCATTCTGTGCGCGCGAAAAGATCAAATTGAAAGTATTTTGTTGAATCCGCCGCGCCAGTTCCGCCATCTGCAGTTTAAACGCTGAGCTAACGCTTCCAAATCCCTTAGTGTATTAATCTAGTGACCTTACAAATCCCCCGGTAACAGCGCCACGCGGAGCACTCGAAAAGCTTGCAAATGAACAGGCCGGGGAGAGCCGGCAGGCACGCTAATCCAGAAGGCCGTGGTTTTTATTATTGTGTATGAATTGGCAGTCAAGATCGAGAAAGTAAACAATAAGGGCGGCAACGCTGCTGTTGATTTGATCTAAAATAATCGGCGCAGTAAAAGTGCGCACTGGTGGGGACGTAAACTGCAAGATTACCTGCAAAACTTCTCTTTAGCTGGAGTGATTCGTCCATTATAAACTTATTATTCGCGTGCATTACATGCCTCTAGCAAATTTGATACAATTCGTAAACCTAGGTGTAGGTACTAACCGCTTGCATGTTTGACTCGGTTGGGTATGCACATTATAGCTTACTGAAAATGACTGTGCAGTGGACAATTGTGGTGGAAGCAGTCCTTACTCAGTCCAATGAAGCGTTAGTACAATAAACAGTTTTGAATAGGTAGTCCCTGTGACTCTTTTGCGCATTTCACTCGCACAAATATTTTGGGTGAGCAGTATGCACAATTTTTGTAAATGTTTATATGTATTTCAGTAATGAAGGCAAGTGAAGCATTTGTAATAAGAATATTCTCTTCTTTCAGAACCACAGCAAATCTCCCAAGTGTAGCAGCTGACACAATAACGGCTGGGTGTCTTATCTAATTGAGAAGATTTATGTCGCAGGCCTCATGTAAGCATATAAATAATTCTCAATTGAATATGGGAAAAAATTTGAGCGGTCATAAAATAGTAGGCTACCACTCAAAAATAAGTGTATCAGAAAGACTCACTAATTTTTATGTTAATCTTGTATTTTCTAAAGCTTCCTATGAACCGGTTAATTGTAATTCTTAAAATTGCCGGTTAATTACTAAGAATATTACTCTACATACTTAAATAACCAATATCGTAAGACTGGTTTTTTGAAATCGGCAGTGAAGTACCTCGAAATCGTCATTAAAATACGAGAAATCGGCAGTGAAGTAATCCATTGTTTTACGACTTTTTGTAGGCGGCGGGGCGATAGGTAAATGTCAACCGACGACAACATAACCTACAAAAGTTGGTTAAAATGTTGTCATTTCGTGATTTCTTGATTAGAAAAAAACACATAATGCACCCCTCGGCACTGAAGTAAAAAATTCCCTTGAGATTTTATCAGTTTATTTTTATCACTTGTTTTTATGCCAACCACGAAATATATTGTTTTAATGAAGGCGGAATTTCAAAGTCGCCGTTTAAGCTGTTTTTGTGTGTCAGTATAAATATCATATTTATTGCGTACCGATACAAAATGAACCCATATTTGAGGACATTCCACAAAATGTATTTCTGGCTAATGATTTTGCTCGAAAATTTTTCGAAACGTTATACTTATAAAATGCGTTTTTAAACTAAAGTTGTAGATAGTTGTACAATATATGATCTTGTTCTATAAAATTTAATTTTTATAATATAAAATTTTTCCGCATAAAGGAAAAACATAGAGTAAAGTACCACTTCGGGTTATCAGATATTAACCAAAAGTTACTGAGATCTCTAAATGTATATAAAAACAAATATATACATTTTTAGGCTGATCAATTGAATCGTCTGGGCTGTGTATAGGACACAGGCTTGCAGACTCACAGAGAGCCATTACTTCTAAAACTACTTTTTCTGAATGTAGAATGCGTGAAACGGATTTTTCCGCAAGAATCACGATTTCGAAAAAATCATGAATACTAATACCTGATTTTACGAGGTAAATGAAAGGCAAATGGGGCTTTTATTTTGTACTAAATTTTCGACTGGTGGAGATATGTTACAGGCAACTTGTATAATTCAAACATATTTAACATAATGGCTAGGCATTATATATAATGCCTAAGGCTTTGTATATAATCCCTAATGAGCTGTAGGCTTTGTAGGAAATGTATGTTTTAAAGTAAATGTTAGCACTCATTAGCTAATGGGTTAACAGAGTGTACCTATGCTAACTTATCACCGTAGCAAATTTTGTAGGTATTTATGGCAGGCGAGCTTATCACCGGCATCAGGCAATGAGCTGTGAACATCACCGGAGACAGGCCAACTCATGTAAGGATGCATATAACACACAATCAAACGCTGCAACTAACCTAAATAATCTAGAATGACACACAGCCTAGGTATGAGATTCAGCGATGCCGGTTTATTCAACATAACCTCTAGTTACCCATATTTCCTGCAACCATGCAGTCATTATATACAGGGTGTATACGAATTCGACCGACAAACTTTGAGTGCATATTCCTCTCACTCAATACAGCCTAAAAGATTAGACAACCTTGATCCTTATTTGCAAAATAAACTCTGCACAGGTCAAAACACTTCCAACAAAACATTGTGAATTTTTCAAGGTTCTTTTTATTAATTAATATAAAAATTATACGAAATCCATTAGCTTCCATATTAACAATAAAATTTATTATCAGCTAGCTATCTTATTTAAAGAATTCTGGACTTCCAAAGACCATTCAAAATTAGTGTTTCTACACATTACACGCATTCAAATCTCCACACTTGAATATTTTATTTCCACTCGTAGCCTGATTAATTATAAATGTCATGTTTCATATCTACCTAATGGCATTAATAATTAATTAATGACAATTTACGCGAATATTAAAAAATCAATTTTAAGTTTATAAATTCGACAACTGGCTAGAGTATAAATAAAACCAGCTAGATTTTCCAGCACATCATAAACCATATCTCCTAATTCTTTCTGAGCATGATCATGCTCTTGCTCAGGTTGATCTTTTTCAACAAGAGCTTTGAAGCATTGACCACTTAAATTCATCTCAATAGGTAAATTTGGTGTATCATCCTCTTCCACGTTACCATAAGCAGAAATCGATCCATCGTTTCAGCCCAATATATAAGATCGTAGACGATACTTAAACTCCAAAGCATCAGGATGGCCGTGAAGACCTCCCTTTGCTCTTATAACACCAAAAAAAATTTCAAGCACTTCTTGGTCAATAGGTCAATATATATTTTTGGAAGAATCTAGTCCTTGAGTCATCAAAAAATAACTGGAGTGATGTATTGGTGATTATAATTCCTGAAATTAATAATACTCAAACAGGCTATTTTTAAAATAATAGGAGAAAGTTAACCTATTTGGAATGGCAAAAGAGAAGATCTCAAACTTCTAGCATCAGTCATTTTTGTTAAAATATTTTGTTGTGATTCCAGTGACAAACCATATGCCTTCATTCTATCTCGACTATCTGGCTCTGGGACTCGTACGTTAAGGCAATCAAACCAATCACTCACCTGATTGAGAATATAATTAATTAATTTAATAAATTTACTAACCAAAATAGTTGTATAAGTTTTGTAGTTAAAAAGAATATTGGATTATACTTACCTGTTTAAAAAATTCTGCACATTTAATCCAGTTTTCACCATTTAATTTACCGTTCATTCCACATCTGGTTATTACACACGAAATTATATGAGAAAATAGTTTCGTGGGCAATTTCATTTTTTGTCTTCCAGCATTCTTCACATTTACACCCGTATGCATAGTCGTTCGCCAGCGGCTTGCCTGCGACTCGCCAGTTTTCGTTATGAATAATATGTTGGTGGCACTGTAAGTCTATGTTGAGGTTATCAGGTTAGGTTTTCTGTCAGTTTTGATAGAAACTGACACAAAACCTAACCTGCTAACCTTGAATTTGAGTGTTAAGGGTGTTAAGACTTTCTTTTGTAATTTTGTGTGCAATTGACAATTCTGATTCACTAGTCAAGTTTAAAATTTTTTCAATAACATTTTTATTGATTTTCTTGCCATTGATTAAAAAACCCTGGTCAACAAAATGGTTACAAATCAATTTAATCAGATGTGGAACATCCGCAAACACATAAATTTTGTGTCCATTTGCTGGATTTGTAAACCACCTCTGGTCACAACTTATTTGTAGCTCTTTATGAATTGATGTATTACCTCCTCCAAGATCGCTAACTAATCCCACATCCTGAAAACCTGGAATTTAATCAATAGTTAAGAATAATTTATAATAAGATTTGTGCTTCTGACCGACTTCTTCCACATAATGTATTATTTCATATAAAAGGGTTTTGTTCATTTTGCAATCGTAATCGTAAAAAATAGGTTGTTTTCATTTCGAATACAATCCTCTTAACATTACTACTTGCACGTAACTGCTGGGTTTTAATGTTTCATCATGTGCCTTGTCATAGAAAAAAACTTTTTTAAGTTTCATCTCAGCAAATGACAAAGTACAAACTTTCTGTATTTCATTGCTCTCTTTTAATTTAATAATATTAAAAACTGGTTTTAAGATACCTGGAGATAATTTTATTTTTTTCAACCAAAATCTCAGGGTTGAAGTAGCTGGGAATGGATATCCTTTTTTAAAGTGCGGTCTGTAAGCTCTAGGCCCTGCTGAATGAATTTTGAAATATCGTCAACAGACCACCTTAAGAGACATTTAAGGTTTTTCAATTTTTTTATTTGCTCGGAGCTAAATAATTTTCTAACTGATTCGTTCTCGCTCTCTAAATGTGCAATTTTGGACCTTAGGTCAGCGATAATTTTATCACGGTCATCAATAATATCATCTGTGTTAATTCTGAAAGATAAATAAATAAAATAATTAACCTAGTGATCTAAATTGATTTTACAATATGAATCTATTAGATGCATGCAAAGTAAGAACTTACCCTATATCGTTAGTAGTAGTTACCACCACGTTATCTTGCCCTTTTGAGTTTATAAGGGAGCGACTGTCGGCAGCTTTACCAACTACTGAGGTGGCAATAAAATCATCACCACAAATTCTAAATAAAATAGATAAAGCAATTATGTAGTTTTTTCAAAGATTGATTGATTACCTGCGACAAGAGTACAACTCATGTAACAGACAGTACACTATTAAGATATTATAGAGGTATTAGACTTTAAAATATAGTTACTCCACTTGTGGGTTGGGCTTGTTTAGAAGTTCGTTAACCAGATGCAATCGATTTCGTTTTTCCAATCGTTGATTTCTTTGGGAAGCACAACTCGAATCTAAATGAGACTTTTGCGGGAGATTTTCAGCAGAAATCGCCCCAGGTTTAATCTGTCGACAAATCTTTGGTCTATATCCCAATAGTTCATGTTGGGAGGTTACGAATAAAATCGCAACTTTTAAAATGCTTCGAACACACTCTGGCATTTGCGGTATTTAATTTGTCTCCGTGAGCGCATGCATTCTGCCATGCCTTTGCAAGCATTGGCTCTGATGAAAATCTAAAAAAATTCACTTCTCCCTTGAAATTTTTCGCTTAATTGTCGCTATCACAATCATACACTGCGAAACGCATTGTTTAATCACTTTAAACAAATTTAAAACAACAAATAAAACTTCAAACGACGTACAGTATAATCAAACAATGCTGATTCACATGGCGTATGAACCACAAGCAAGAAAGAACTCTTCACGCTACGTCACGGAAGGCGAGCTGAAGAGGGGGAACCTGCGCAATGTCATATCTTTGTATTTCTTGTATCATGATACTTACATAGGTATGTTCTTGTATTCCCCTATTTAGATTCAGAAAACTTGACAAGAAAAAGGAAAGAGAAGTTGATGTATTTATAGTTTAAATAACATTTTAAACAGATTAAATTGTCTGAAAAATGTTTTATTACAAATTACAAAAGATAAAAAGACTACAATAATTATTGAAAATGGTGTCCGCTCTTGGCAAGACACAATCGAATCCTCCTTTTTTTATTTTCAAAAATTTGGCAACATTTCTTGATTAATATTGTTTCAACAGTTTATAATTTCTTGCACAAGTTCATCTAAATTTTGAAATGTTCTGAATACACTACCTTTGAGGTAGCCAAAAATGGAAAAATCACAAAGAGTGAGATCCAGAGAACAGGCTGTGCACGGATGATTAGTGAATCCAAGGCCGTAGCTAGGAATTCACTTCCGGGGCCGGGGGGGGGGTCGAGCTCTGGACTAGAGACAATAAGTAACAACTTTATTTTAAAATAAGCATATATTATAATTTTACATAAATACAAATATAATTAAAAAGCAACTGACGTGGATGATTATCAGAAATAAAGCGCGTGACAACGATCTCTGGATTGATCTCGACATCAAGGCCTCCTCAACGAAGAAAAAGTAGGTTCTGGTGTCGCCGTAACATTACTGGGTTACAGTTGTCCAGCGCTTCTAGTGGTGTAGTTGCGCAGCATCTATTTTTGACCACTTCGCTCGCCAGCAATGATAGCGACCCGATCACAGACTTGTGATTGACGAAACAAAATCTTTTTTTTAATGACTTATAATATGGCCAATAACCGGTATAAATGTAGCGCGTCTGTAATATTCCTCGGGACTGTCAGTTGCTACATTGCTTTGGTGTTGTTGATCACCGTTGAAACTTCCATTCATCGCTGATGCACCTCGACCGACAAATCCTTCAGCATCTATTGCATTGATTTCCAACCAGTTAATTATACATAATGCGATACTTTTTCCAGTAAGATCAGAAATACGGACAAATTCTAAAAAGTCCTCTCGCAAAACCTTGTTAACAACATCTATGTAACTGAGACAAAACGACATTTGTTCAGTTCTAGAGATGTATGTTGTTTCATCAATCAGAACTGAAAATATTGAGAAGCGATTTACTTTTTCCACAATGGATTCCTTGACGATGTCCCTACAGATATTTATGTGTATTTGGTGTATCGAGCATTTCTGCTGCCACTTTTTAAATGTGACTTCAGCATTTCATCTCCTGCATCGACTTTAAATCTCATAAGGGCATGAAATGTACCGTCATTCACCTTTTTTTCCGTCAAAACATTTCCATGATTGGATGTGCCTCGCAAGGGTAGTTTTTGACGACTGCCATAAAATAATAGTTTTTACGATGGAAACTAATTTGGCTCGATTCTCTTGTGATCTCTTGACAAAGTCAGAACTAATTACTTCTTGAATGTTCCGTTTTTTACCATCATAAATTGAGAGGAAGTTTTCAGCATTTCTGTTGCCTTTAAATGATATTTTAAGGTGGCCTAACATGTAAATGTCTCTTTTGCTTTTTTCCAATTGCTTAATCCTTTCTTGACAAGGAATCCAAGATTTTGATGATTACCCTCTTCTTTGCCTTTCGAGGCAAAAAGAGCACAATATTTACAATATGCACTATCTTCTTTTTTGGAATAAATCAGCCAATTAACTTGATCGAACCACGCTCTTTGAAATGTGAGATGCCTTTTACCATCAGGTTTAGTTGGGAATCTGAAACCTTTATCAGGAATCCAGGCCCGTCTTAAAAAATATTCTCTTTGTAAATCGGACAGATTTTCGTCTACGAAGTTATTTAATTCGGAATCACATGGCGCATCCTGTTCCTCTGATAAAGTTGTGTTTGGTATCGATCGATTCGATTCTTGTTTTGAGAAAGTGTCGTTATTAGTAACATGAGTTCGAATGGTATGAAGACCATCACCAGATCCAACACCATCTCCGTCCACATTTGAAACGGTAGTCGTGTGGGAACAAGACTGGGCTGGGTTAGTTGAAGTTGAAAAGTTTGAATTATTTGTTCTTGACATTGTTGTGATAAAGTTGGTAAACGGAATTTGTTTTTCTTTACGCTTCATTTTTAGTACGAAACAGGCGAGCAAGTTATTTAACAACCAACTTGCAACTTGCTACAAAAATAAATTCAATAAACACACTTAACTTATATAGCTACCCATTAACTCATAATCCTTAGTGAATGACATACATGCATGCAGCTTCAAAATTATGTTGAACACAAACGTTTGAATTAAAAGCTGTGTGCTCAAAACCACACAACAAAAGTAAAAAATTATACGACAAAAAAAATTAACACAATCACCACCAAACCATGCCAGTTTGCTATAAAAAAATAGATAGAATTCCGAAATTACGTACTATAATTATAATTACAAAACAATGAAATGACAATATTATATATAATTTCATTCACCAATCAATAGTCACTATGTAATTTTTACTTGAAAGTGAACCGAAATTTGAAATTCCTGTTTTGGGGTGTTGGGGAGGACCAGCAAAGCTTAACTTCAAGTTGTCGATCATGATTTCCTATATGCTATTTCCGCCATCTTAAAAAAAAGATGCGTTTGATTTTTTTGCGATAACTTGGTTCCCGTTAACGGTACGTGGAAATGAAGTGGAACTTTTAGTTAGAATTTTTTGTGCTCTACAATTTATCTTCAATTACTTTTCCACGTACGAGCGATATTAGTCGAGATATCGAACGCGAAAGAAAGGCATCAACGGGTCGAGATCTTTTTTTGCGCTTCTTTGCTTGTATTTCGTTTATCGACTGGACTAGTATGGTCAAGGCAAGACAAGAGAATAATCCATCCAACTATCAAGATTTGATTTGACAAGTTTACCAAACACTTTCATGAATCCGTATTATTTGTAATGTATGTAACTGTTACGAAATAACAATATTTTCAACTCAAGTTACGAAAAAACTTATTTAACCATGTACAGACTTGCAATCGATGCCAAGGCGGCATATGATTTGAAATGAAACAATGAACGAAAGATGAGTGAGAGAGATGGATGAGCTACACAGCAACAGCAACACTCTCTGGCATGCTCGCACTATACGCTAGTTGAATATCGCCTTTTTGCATCGTAACTTGGATGCCCTTATATTGGTGAGACTATACAACAGTCGTCTGTGACTGTGTTGTACCTCACCAATGGACTGACATCCTAAATAGACGGCGCCACCGGAAATACGCTACTAGCGTATTGTTAGTCTTTAATGCGCGCCGCTGATAGCTGACCGGACGGACTTGCGCACGACACAATCTAGTAAGTAAGGTAGACAAACTCAAAACTCAAACACAAAACGGGTCACGGAGTGGCAATGTCTCGTCGCATGTGACGTGTAAGAATGCATTTCGACGAAAGAGTTTAATGATTCATTCAATTTATTAACAATACATTACATTTCGAGAGTCGAAAATATTTTAGTAAATATGTATAAAACGATGGGTTGGCTAAGATATTTCTGGGGGGTTGAACCCCCAAAAACCTACCCATGCCTACGGCCTTGAGTGAATCGACTAATAATTGTTTCCAAAAATCGGTCTCAAAAAAGCTAGATTTTCTTGAGTTGTGTGAGCAGTGGCTGTCTTGTTGGAACCAATCATAATTCCTTTCATTTTCATCGAGTTGCTCAACGAATTTTTCTGGAATTTGTTCCCTATATCCCTGTCCATTAATGGTGTTGTTAAAGAATATTGGTCCAATTAATCTTCTGGAAACCGCTATCCAAATACCTAATTTTTGGGCATGTAGTGGAGATTCCAAATATTCATGAAAGTTATCGGTGCTCCATATGCAAAAATTTTGAGAATTTACATAACCTGACTTAACAAATCAGACTTGAAACCCATGACAGTAATCTTTAAAATCATGAGCTTGCAGCTGTTGATAAACAACAACTTTATAAGCATTTTCAAATGCTTTTTAACAATTTTATGGCAAGTGCTGAGGGGAGCGTTAGATTGAAGTGCTAACCTCCGCAGAGAAATATTTGGGTTCCCTTCGATTTGTTCCCAAAGGTCTTCTACAATTTCCTGAGCAACTTTTGGTCTACCTGAGGACTTGCCTTTTACATTTCCAGTTTGCAGAAAGCGTTCAACAGTTCGTCTAATTTTTGACGTAGACAATGGTGATCATAATGGTAATCTAATACGAAATTGTTCTAGGCAAGGCTTCTATAATTAATTTATTCCGCTCAAGTCCCATTTTTCAAAAACTGACTTATACTTAACGTATTCTGACGTTTATTGCTAGTCCACTTCATAATTTTGAAGAGATCAAGCATTTTTCAAAGGTAATGCGATAACAAAGATTTACATGCTGTATTAGAACTCCCAAATTCTTTTAGTTCTGTAATGCCAATTTCTTTCTATATACCATTGTAGACGTTCCTTCTGCATTTGCCTATTTTATAACAATTTGTTGTACACGATACTTCTATTTTTAAATGAATCAATGCATGTGAACAATCTGTCCAAAGTGAACAATAAGTTCCAAGTGTGTGAGATATACAAATGACGTAATATATTTACAATATATTGATATTTACAAGTGACTTGTAGGAAACGCTCCATTGAGTGTTCACTTTCTTGGCTTCCAGCTACGTTAATAACATACGCTGTTTACATGTTTTTAGCCTAGACACAGGTTAGTTATACAGTCTCTCAGGTAGGTCTGAAGGTTTAAAACGTTTTAATCGTCTTAACTCATCTGTTGTATCCATAAGTTTATCTACCATTTTATTGAGATTCACTTTCAGTCTATCACTGTACTTAGCACTTTTACTTTGAATTTCTTCTTGCACGGTGGGTATACTTAAGTCTTGATGTATCACAGTATTGAGAACATACCATGGTGCATTCACTATTGTTTTACTTTGGAACCTTTGACTAATTGCAATATTGCTTTTGCTTGCAGATCCCAGAGCTGTGCCCATAACTCCAAATTGGCTTTATAATTACTCCATATACAGTGCTTTCGTAAAGTAGTGGATAAATTCATTAAACATTCAGGTAGTAACTTTTGAAAAAACGCTGGGACCCTTCGATTTTTATTTTTATTTGCGCATTTTTTCAAATAAAATATATACATTCAGAGTGACTCGCGTAAGCGGTATGATGTCATCGATGTTTTTTTTAAATGACAACCCCCTTTTTTTATTACGGAATTATATACTAATTTTATTTTAAGAAGTATGATTTTACGCTTTTATCAATGACAGCAATCAATGAAAAACATGTCGGTCGTCTTAGTTACTGTCAGGCAGACAACGGTGCACTATTTGTATATTTAGTTTAGTTGTTTTTGAAATTATCATCATCATCATCATCATCATCATTGTTGGCGCTACAACCCAGGTTAGGTCTTGGCCTGCTCCAAGATTTGACGCCATTTTGTTCTATCTCCGCGGATATGGAGGTTAGACTAGTCTTTTTCCACCTCATCTATTCATCGTGATCTTGGTCTTCCTCGTCTTCGTCTACCTTTAGGTTTACTGTTTGTTAGTTTTTTGGGGATCTGTTGATCTTCCATTCTTGTTAGATGCCCTGTCCATTGTAACTTCATAATTTTAATATATCTGGTAATGTCAGGTTCTTGGTACGTTCCATACAATTCGAAATTGTATCTGATACGCCACTGATTTTGTTCTTTAATAGGCCTATATATTTTCCGCAAGATTTTTCTTTCAAACGTGCCAAGTGCCAATATGCCAATATCATCCACATATCCCAGAATCTGGATAGCCTTATTATATATTGTTCCACTTACATTGATCCCAGATTCTCTAACAGCTTTTCCCAGCGCAATGTGAAATAGGAGATACGCCAATGCATCCCCTTGCCATACTTCATTTTTTATTTCAAAAATATTTGAGGTTTTGCCTTGAATTTTTATGCACGCGCTGGATTTCATCATCGTCATCTTAGGAAGCCTTAGTAATTTGGCTGGGAATTTCAAAGTCTATCATTGCTTGAAGCAGTGGCGCTCTCAGGATGCTGTCATAGGCCGCTTTGAAATCCACAAATAGATGGTGTGTGTCGATGTTGTATTCAAACGTTTTCTGAAGGATTTGCCGTACTGAGTGTATTTGGTCCGTTGTTGATCTCCCAGGTGTGAAACCACATTGGTACTTACCAATAATGTGGTTGGTGTAATGTCTCAGCCTATTGCAGAGAATGTGTGCGAGTGTTTTATAGGCTGTGCTTAGGAGGGTAATTCCTCTATAATTCTCGCACTCCAGTACATCACCTTTTTTATGTATAGGGCATATGATACCCAGGTGCCAATCACAGGGAATTACTTCCGTATTCCATACAATTTGTATAAGGTTGCATATGACTTTCTGCAGTGTTTGCCCTCCGGACTTGTACAATTCACTGTTGATCTCATCAACTCCTGGAGCTTTATTATTTTTTAGACTGGCGATGGCTGCTTTAATCTCTTCTTCTGACGGTACTTCAGTATTGATTACCATCTCCTCTCCTGATTCAGTTTCATTTGGCAAGTGTATATTCGCTTGTGCGTAATCATTCAGTTTTTTTTCAAAATGTTCTGCCCATCTCTTTAGTATTGCATCCCTATCATTTAACATTTCTCCATTTCTTCCCCTGCAGCTTGTCACTCTGGGTTTGAATTATCTCTTGCTTCTTTAACTTTTCTATAGAATTTTCTCACTTCCTGTTGGATATATAAGCTTTCTATCTCTCTCATACGTTGTTCTTCCCATGCTCTCTTTTTTCTTCTGTGGATTTTCTTCTCTAGCTGCCTCAACTGCCTATATTCCTCTTTTGTTTTTCTAGTCACTCGTTCATTTAGAGTTCTCATATGTGCTACATTTTTCTTATTCGTTGCTTCTTGACATTCTGCATCAAACCATTCCGTCCTCTCTTTGGGTTTTGCTTTCCCCATGGTGTTCCTGGCTTTGTCAAGAACTATTTCTTTACAATCTTAGAAATTATCATTGCAACTAAATTGAGTATTTTGCAATTTTTAAATGTTTTTCTTAATTTTTGATCATCTGATCTATACTCAAAAATCAGCTTAACGTAAGTAAAAAGAAGCTTTCTTTCAAATTCCGTAATAAAAAAAAGGGGTTGCTATTTAAAAAAACATCGATGACGTTATACCTCTTACATGGGTCACTGTATATATAGATTTTATTTGAAAAAATGCACAAATAAAAATCGACGGGTCCGAGCGTTTTTTCCAAAAGTTGCTCCTTAAGTTTTTAACGAATTTATCTACTACTTTACGAAAGCACTGTATAAGTAATTCATTTCCTCTTAGTTGTGACTGTTTGCCTGTCCTCCAATACATCTGTCTTAATTTTAGTGCCAGCTGTTTTCTCTTAGTAAAGATGTGTTTTTGCCAAGTCACTCGGCAATCTAAGTGTACTCCTAGATATTTTGCACTTTCTGCGTGTTGCAGTTGTTTAACTTTGACCATAATGGGAGGGCAGTTTTCTCTTTTCGTAGCAAACGTCACTTTCACTGATTTATCTTTGTTTGCTTTAATTTTCCACTTCTTTAGCCATATTTTTATTTTATCTATAGTATGCTGTAGGTTTTTAGTGGCAATTTCAGGTCTGGGGTGAGAACATAGTAGGACGGTATCGTCTGCAAATGTAGCAGTTGTAATTAGTTTGGATTCTGGTAAGTGCTGTATATAGTAAATACAGAACCGGTCCTAGAGCACTACCTTGAGGAACCCTAGAGGCTATAGGGTGTAGATCTGTTAATATATCTTGTTGTTTTACTAAGAAGTGTCTTTCGGTAAGGTAGGACTTGATTAGTTTATAAAGAGGGTGTGGGAGGTACTTCTTAATTTTGTAATGTAGCCCTTCATGCCAGACCTTGTCAAAGGCCTGGCTGATGTCGAGAAAGACGGCGCAGCAATATTATTTTCGTTTGAGAGCATTGTTAATTTGTTTGACCACTCGATGAATTTGCTCAACCGTACCGTGATGATTTTGGAATCCAAATTGATGGTCCGGTATTAGCTGGTTTTCCTCTATCACCAGTTTTAACCTTTTTAATATTATTTTTTCAAAGACTTGAGATAATTGGGAGCAGACGTATCTGGTAATAGGATGTTACTTCTCCTGCGTTCTTACAGGCTTGGGTAGCATTAGTATTTGTGCTATTTTCCAGCACATTGGGTAATATCCTAATCTCAGTGAGGCGTTGAATATGAACAGTAGACTTTTAACATAACCGTAGGCTTTCTGTAAATTTGGAGTAATTCTGAGAATGTTAGTCTCTTAATGACGTTTTAACTTGTATTCTTTGCGGACTGATATTGTTTCATTGCAATTTATACACATTGCTTGATTACTTTCTAACACTCGGCCCTTCTTATCAGGGTGTTAAAATTACTGCGAACGGGTAGCTCAAAAGTCGGAGATTGTTCGCTCAGATATATGATAGTTTTAACATTCAAAAACACCATAGGAATACATCTAAACAATTTAATGTATTTACCTATGATACACGTCAACATGAGATATTTCAACATTCATATACACAAGAAATTACAACGATAAATTCGTGTGGACGGCTGGAGCTGATAGCCGGCGTTCTTATCTGGGCGGTCCGCCAGGCATTGCACGTGCGGTTGATAAGTGACTCCGTTTCTGTCCCTGCGAAGTAGGTAGCGGGAACCAAAATAGAATTAAACGGTCTGCCAATTATACAATAAATCATATCACGATTCTGGAGATTTAACTGATAGGACGCGGGGTTAAGCCAGGCGTACTGCCTCTAAATTCATTTAGGGACGTCTGGAGGCGGATAAACTAAAAACGCCGCATTGCGTTAATAAATATGACTTTAATTTCATAGTCCGAACGCGAGCTCAATGTGGCCGCTTTTCCTCCAAAGCCGGCCGGGAAACCTCGCGCGCTCGGACTATTTTCGACTGGCGAATTGAAATTACAACGAATGCTAGTTTTGCGGCTTGAGTGCGGGCTATTTTTATTATGAATTAAAATCAACAGGAAAGCCAATTTGCGGTCTGAATACGGGGTATTTTTAGTTAGGCATTGAAATTAAATGTATTGAAATCAAAAATGGACAGCTTCGAGTCGAAACTCGAATGTTTCGACAGTTGTCTGCAGGGCAAGAATTGAATCTCAGGGCGGCTGAAATCGGATCTAGGTTAATGGGTCTATCAGGCCTAATTAATGTCGGGATTATTTACAGGGGAATAACTTGAGCTGGCGTAGTGGGTTTCCTAGCGAAGGCTTCCACTTCAAGCGAGCTTTGGGTTTATTAACAGGGAAATTTTTGGCACGCAAAGTGGGTTTTCTATTGAAAGCATCCACTTCTAACGAGCCCCGGACTTATTAATCAAGTAAGTTTTAAATACGCAAAGTGGCTTTTCTATTGAAAGCATCCACTTCTAACGTACTCTGGGTGTATTAACAGGAAGTTTGCAAAGTGGGTTTTCTAGCAAAAGCATCCACTTCTAACGAACTCTAGGTCTGGTCTACCAGCGGATATCGGAAGGAAATCAGGAATTCTAGGTAGAAGAATAATTCTCTATTTAGTCGGACGGGACGGTCAGGATTGGGGATCTGGGACTGGGGAAATCTGTATGGAAGGTCTTGGAGTCGGAAGGGAAAGTCTCGTGGAATCTCTCTGAAATGAACTGTGCAGCTCCTTTTATGTGCCCTAGAAAAGTTCTCAAGTGGGATAGCGGCGCGCGGCTCGACTCGGTACTTCCTTGTTATCTCTGGACGTGACGTCGGTCCCTGCGCGCTTATCATCACGGGCAAAATATAACTTGAGGTAACGCGAGACTGAGCGATGCGTAAATTAAACTCATTTTCATTGTGTAACTATAATTTACGCAGAGGCTAGCGTTACAACTTGACTCAATCATGAAATAGTGATTTTCCCATCGCTCTTTAAATGTTCTGCACTCATTATCTCTCTTTCATCTCTTTTTCATATTTATACAAATCCACACAAAATAATGCCAATTAATACTATTAAGAGCAGGGGTTCTGAGTAAACAAAATACACTGGGTTTATCTTTAAGACACTTTTAATTAAATTAAACACCCACAATTAGACACACTGTATTTCACTAAGAAACTATAGTCACAAAACACACTAGTCGCACCATATTTCGCTTTTCAGGTTACACCTGTCGCTCCAAATTCAAACTTTGGATCTTTCAACTATCGGTTGTCTTCCATATTTGTACCACACGTAGAACGTATTCTAAAACTCTCGAAAGTACTCGAATCTTCAAGGCAAACGGTCACGCAGCTGAACTTTTCCAGAAGATGCTCTAGCTCTGCTACTCGCTATAAGATGACGTTGTATACTTTGACTAACCAAACATAATTGACGCAACAAAATGTCCTTGACACTTGCCCATAAGTACCAACCAAAATTGTGAACGGAGCGAAGTTCACCCTCGCGTCCTGCGCCATAGTTATCTCACTCGCCGGCTATTCCAATACAAACATTTGCGCGTAATTCAAAACTACAGTATGTTGGTATAATGAGCTAGCTAGGTCTTGGCCCTGGGGAGACTTAATGGAGGAGTCAGTGTAGCCATTAGACAAAAAAGTTTAGAGACCCCTGACCTAGATCATAAACAATTCACAATAGACTATAACGTCAACTACCACAAGACATTTATCTGCCATAATGGACTAGCATCAATTATATTTTTAGTTATATTTTTATTGCATTCTTAGAATTAAATAGAAGTACAATTATAAAATGTATCTCAACCAACTGAGCTAACATCGATTGGTTTGTTATTTGAGATTTGATTGTAACCAGAATTTCATTTCTACTTCCCTCGTCTGAAAGACGAAGGAAGTATTGTAATCACGAAACAATCACCTCAGATTTCTTCAGACCTTCACGTTTCAGGATCCCTAGATGACGAAACACATGTATTCTCAATTCCATCTGTCTGTCTGTCTCCCTGTTGACGGTATAACTTAAAAAATATTTGTTGGAGGAAGACGATAGTTTGCATACACATTATATATATACCTGGAATGAAACCGGGAAAATTTCAGACAAATATATACAGGGTGAGCACCTTAAAAAAATAAAATGTTGTTTATTTTTTATTTAACGTAGTAATAGATACAAGTAATAATTTGTACATAGTGCAGGCTTTATTCTTACCAAAAATGGGAGCCAATAGATACAAAGTAAATTTTTTACGATACAAAAAGAAGGCACAAATTAGCGCGTTACTAAATATAGCTGCGGCACAGGAATACGAGAGGTCGGTGTTTTGCGGCGCAGGTAGAAATTGCCCGGTCCCTTCCAAATCCCATAAAACGTTGGGGCCGCACACGCGGTTGGCCTGCCGTTCGAATTCTACCACGGGTAACTTTTTTTTAATTTGAAAATTTATTTAATTTATTAGAAACGTGAAGATGTTTTTACTCCTAACTTATTTTGATTTTTAGGCCGGGAGCCGCATAATGCGCATATCTTTTCGCGAGGCTGTGAGACTCAAAATAGAGGAATTTTATGCATACATCGCATTTACAAGCTTAGTATTGAATATTTCTCGATGATTCTTAAACTAGTAGAAAGCTTATTCTTTCTGCATTCAGGTATCAAATTACTCTCAAAATTACTTTTAACAACTGTGACAGAAATTGTTTAAATAAAAAGCGTACTGGAAATTTGCAGGATAAACTTTAGCATCGACGTATTTTGGAAACGATTACAGATAAGTGTATACATCTAGCATATGAAATGTGTAAGAAAGAATCAAGGAATTTTTAGTGAAAGAATTATCTGCATTGGTTTATTGATATAAAAAATATAATTAATTTTCCATTGCCTGATGTAGTTGAAACGCACCTCGTTTCGACACTAAACTTAAGACATGCTTGGCGTGAAGGTTAAGCCAGCTGCAACTGCAATGCAACGATATGAATAGGACTCCATAGCGTTTTTAGAAATTGGTTAATGCGATTTGTTTGTAGTCGCAAGCGCTGCGGTTCAGATCCCACCGGTAACGGGTTTTTTTATTTGAAAATGTATTTAATTTGTTAGAAACGTGAAGATATTTTTACTCCTAACTTAATTTCATTTTTACAATTATTTTGTGTTTCAGATCCCACCGGTAACGGGTTTTTTTTATTTGAAAATGTATTTAATTTGTTAGAAACGTGAAGATATTTTTACTCCTAACTTAATTTCATTTTTACAATTATTTTGTGTCGCAACGTTGACGAGGGAAGTTCTGGGTAAAGCCTTTTACAGATTTTTATAGAAAGATAAAATATCAAAAACATAGCTGCAATAAAATAAAAATTTTACCATTACTCAAAATGCCACATTGCTAATTATATCATAGGTTAATGGCAAACTCTTTTTGTTGTAGGTCTGACGTTATTTAAATTCCATTGGCTCATCTATCACAGGAACTCTGAGTTTAAACAACTATAATGGACATCAAACCAGAAATTACGGATAGTAAATCTTGTAGTTCTACACAAACTGCATCATCTGTATCACAGAACATGGATAGTAATGACAAATTTGATAAGTTATATATCAAACAAGAAGGCATCCAAAGTACTAATTTAGCTACACATATGAGGACTCATACAGGCAAGAAGCTTTATACCTGTTCTGTTTGTGATTTCAAAGCAACGCAGAAAAGTGATTTAGTTAGCCATGTGAGGACTCATACAGGCGAGAAGCCTTATACCTGTTCTGTTTGTGGTTACAAAGCAACATGGAAAAGTCATTTAGTTAGCCATGTGAGGACTCATACAGGCGAGAAGCCTTATACCTGTTCTGTTTGTGATTACAAAGCAACATGGAAAAGTCATTTAGTTAGCCATGTGAGGACTCATACAGGCGAGAAGCGTTATACTTGTTCTGTTTGTGATTACAAAGCAACACATAAAAGTGATTTAGTTAAACATGTGAGGACTCATACAGGCGAGAAGCCTTATACCTGTTCTGTTTGTGATTACAAAGCAACACGGAAAAGTCATTTAGTTAGACATGTGAGGACTCATACAGGCGAGAAGCTTTATACCTGTTCTGTTTGTGATTACAAAGCAAGAGAGAAAAGTGATTTAGTTGTACATGTGAGGACTCATACAGGCGAGAAGCCTTATACCTGTTCTGTTTGTGATTACAAAGCAACACATAAAAGTGATTTAGTTAAACATGTGAGGACTCATACAGGCGAGAAGCCTTATACCTGTTCTGTTTGTGATTACAAAGCAACACAGAAAAGTCATTTAGTTAGCCATGTGAGCACTCATACAGGCGAGAAGCCTTAAACCTGTTCTGTTTGTGATTTCAAAGCAACACAGCGAAGTCATTTAGTTAGCCATGTGAAGACTCATACAGGCGAGAAGCTTTATACCTGTTCTGTTTGTGATTACAGAGCAACACAGAAAAGTGATTTAGTTGTACATGTGAGGACTCATACAGGCGAGAAGCCTTATACCTGTTCTGTTTGTGATTACAAAGCAACACATAAAAGTGATTTAGTTAAACATGTGAGGACTCATACAGGCGAGAAGCCTTATACCTGTTCTGTTTGTGATTACAAAGCAACACAGAAAAGTCATTTAGTTAGCCATGTGAGCACTCATACAGGCGAGAAGCCTTAAACCTGTTCTGTTTGTGATTTCAAAGCAACACAGCGAAGTCATTTAGTTAGCCATGTGAAGACTCATACAGGCGAGAAGCTTTATATCTGTTCTGTTTGTGATTACAAAGCAACACAGAAAAGTGATCTAGTTGTACATGTGAGGACTCATACAGGCGAGAAGCCTTATACCTGTTCTGTTTATGATTACAAAGCAACACATAAAAGTGATTTAGTTAAACATGTGAGGACTCATACAGGCGAGAAGCCTTATACCTGTTCTGTTTGTGATTACAAAGCAACACGGAAAAGTCATTTAGTTAGCCATGTGAGGACTCATACAGGCGAGAAGCCTTATACCTGTTCTGTTTGTGATTTCAAAGCAACACAGCGAAGTCATTTAGTTAGCCATGTGAAGACTCATACAGGCGAGAAGCTTTATACCTGTTCTGTTTGTGATTACAGAGCAACACAGAAAAGTGATTTAGTTGTACATGTGAGGACTCATACAGGCGAGAAGCCTTATACCTGTTCTGTTTGTGATTACAAAGCAACACATAAAAGTGATTTAGTTAAACATGTGAGGACTCATACAGGCGAGAAGTCTTATACCTGTTCTGTTTGTGATTACAAAGCAACACGGAAAAGTCATTTAGTTAGCCATGTGAGGACTCATACAGGCGAGAAGCCTTATACCTGTTCTGTTTGTGATTTCAAAGCAACACAGCAAAGTCATTTAGTTAGCCATGTGAAGACTCATACAGGCGAGAAGCTTTATACCTGTTCTGTTTGTGATTACAAAGCAACACAGAAAAGTGATTTAGTTGTACATGTGAGGACTCATACAGGCGAGAAGCTTTATACCTGTTCTGTTTGTGATTACAAAGCAACACATAAAAGTCATTTAGTTAGACATGTGAGGACACATAGGCGAAAAGCCTTATATTAAATTAAATCACAATTATTAGATTTGATATATATCAAACTTCATAAGGCGTTAGAAATGACTAGCTCAGTTTTTAATATTTGGTCTTAACAAATCAGTCAGAAATTTTCTATAATGTTATTTGCAAAATAGAACAATTTATATTAAATTCAGTTAGCTGGCAAAACAACAGCAAATTCTGGTGTACCCCAAGGGTTTTACCTTGCGCCACTATTATTTTTATTTATTAATTATTTGTGTACTGTTGTAAATTATCAAACTGTCTATTATTTGATAATGATTTAAAACTATGCTAAGATAAATAATTTATTTTGTAATTTTTATTTAATTCGCACTCAGCCAACAGCCGTTAGGCCAATTATAGGCGTCGCTGTGCAGTTATGAGACTTCCAACCCCACTAACGACTGTCATGATGTTGTATGACCGCCGGGACCAACTTTTTTCCGTGATAGCCGTACCACGAGGCGCCGAGAGATGCAGCCGTGGAACTCCCATCCAAGTTCTGACCAGAGAGAGCGTTGCTTAACTCTGCTGATCGAACGTGGACGCTTGTTCAAGCTACACCACCCAGGACCTTAAATACACTGAATGACTGTAAGAGCTTACAAAATAATAATAATAATAATATTTAACTTAATTAGCAAGTACTACGATACTACAAGAACTAAAAATAAAATAAACTTATATATATATATTAAATTAATATACCAATATTGTAACATATTAATAAATTAACACACTAATATTGCATACCTAACCATTTTAGTAAAATAAAATTCTCTACTCTATGTTTAAATACATACATATATCTATTTTGAATCTTTGATGATTGAACAAAGTATGTCAGTGGAGTAACATAATAAACTCTTCTTTAATATTTCAAAATGTTATGTTGTGACTTTCACAAAAAATACTAAACCCATTATTAAAAATTATGCTATCAATAATATTTGCATTAAAAGAGCATACGAAATACTCTATCTTGGTGTGATGTTCAATACCACATTAAATTTTCAGCAGCATATACATATAACCAGTTGAAAATGTTAAGCGTCGCAATACAAGACAAACTCCTAAATAGCATTTAAATTTTGCTTAGAATAATTTTTTTTTAAATCTGCCATTTTGTTCTTGGTTCGTACGAGATAGGAGATTAGTTCTTCAGACACCCATATTATATTTTTTGTTCTATCCCAATCTAAAGTCAAAATTTAAGAATTCCGAAAAAGCGAACACACAGCGGACAAACAATTAACGAATTCAGATACGACTCCATTTTACGGAATTTATGAAAATGTGTGGAGATGATAGGTTTCTGAGCTTTATAATAAAAAACATGAAATATTTTAGACATGTTGATACATTAACAGCCAGTTTTATAAAGACCACTAATCTGAGGTTAACTTTAATTCATTGTTAAAATAAACAAAAACGCATCAAAATTTATTTACTAATGAATAAAATGTCATAAGTGTGATTATTTGCGCTGTACGGACGTAGTGTGCTCGCTCCGCGAAAGTATCAATTTTATTTGGGTACTTATTGTAATTTCCAATTTTGTTTACATTACTGCAAGGTGTTAAGTGTTAATCAGGCCGATATTTAGCAAGTGTTCCGTTTGCAACAAAGATCTTAACGTGGACAAGGAGATTTGCTGTGACAAATGCAAACTACCACTTCACTCTACCTGCTCGGGTCTCTCCCGCAGCGAGGTGCAATGCTTGGCGGTCAAAGATAGACGCATAGCTTATCACTGTGATAAATGCACAAATATGGGATCTGAGGTCAGCGACTTAAAACAACTGATTCTTGAATTAAAAGCAGAAATTGATAACCTTAAACACGTCGCTGCATCTAACAACAATAACTCGCAGCAGCTTTCCCCTGAAGAGATCATTAATGAAGTGAACGAACGTCAAAAACGCGCAAACAATGTAATTATTTACAACATCCCAGAAAGTTCCGCTGCTACCCCAGATGGTCGCAGTAGGGACGATGTAGATAAGGTGGCTGCTATATTTGATAAATTGGGCAGTATTCCTGCTGAGGGGATAAAGGCTTTTCGCCTGGGAAATAACAAGGACTCGAAGAGACCGCGGCCGCTTAGGATTGTGCTTAAGTCACCTGCAAGCGCCCGCGACGTTCTGCGCAACAAACACATGTTGCAAACTGGTAACACTAATGTTACTATTAAGTCAGATGATACCCCGATGCAACGAGATTTGATGATTAAACTCCGCTCCGAATTGCAGGATCGTCAGTCGAAGGGTGAGAACAATCTAACTATTAAGTATGTTCGCGGATCCCGGAGGATCGTTCCTGCAAAAAACTAGGCACCACTATGGGGACCGTCTCGTTTATGTATACCAATATAGACTCTATACCTAAAAAACTTTTGAACTTGAAACACGATCACAGTCTGAAAAACCCACCATTATTTTAATAAGTGAAACATGGCTCCATTATGGTGTGCCTGATACATTGGTCGAACTCCCAAATTACTCCATATACAGGTGCGACAGGGTCAACAGGCGCGGTGGCGGCGTCGCAATCTATATCAACAAATCCTACAGTATCTCCAGTGCGGTGAATAACAACTATCCCACGGGTACATACGAGTCACTGTGGCTTAACTTAACTATAAACACACACAAACTATTGGCATAATTTATAGACCACCAGATGCTACTTTAGAAAACGACGAAGTTATGCACAGAGTTCGGGAACAGTTTTACAAAGCATACACTAGAGAACCAATCGGAAATTTGTTTACTCTCCCGGTAGAGAACCGTAATCCAAACTCTCTATGTACTATCGAATTCACTCCAGAAATTGTTGAAAGACACTTACTTAATCTGAATTCCCATTCTTCTCCTAATGTCAACGACCTGCATCCACACTTCTTGAAGCAAACTGCGGGTACTTTAGCTACTCATCTGTGCAACATCATGACGGCGTCAATGAACAACTCCGTACTGCCACCCCAATGGAAGACTGCGACCGGCACTCCAATTTACAAAAAAGGCGATAAACTGCTCTCCGAAAACTAGAGGCCAATAAGTCTCACCTCAGTAGTCTGTAAAGTTATGGAACGAATAATCGTTGACACATTAATTACATTTTTACTGAATAACAACATCATCAGCCACAGACAGCATGGATTCTTACCAGGGCAATCTGTGGTTACCAACCTGTTAATGTGCGTTAATGACTGGACGATCATTAACGACAATAGCGAGCCAGTGGACATTTTATACCTCGATTTCCAGAAAGCATTTGACCGGGTTCCGCTGAAAAGGCTTCTTTACAAATTGGAGTTCTACGGAATAAGGGGCAATTTGCTCGCATGGATCAACGACTTCCTAAACAATAGATCATTCAGGGTTCGTGTTGGGGATGGTTTATCCGAGGAATTTTCTGTATTAAGTGGAGTCCCCCAGGGATCCGTTCTTGGGCCTGTGTTGTTCTTGGTGTACATAAACGACTTATTGGATACTATAGTCTCGACCAGTAGCTGCTACGCAGACGACACGAAGCCGTACAACAATCCCATTATAAATGGGTACATCATACAGAGTGATTTGGACAGAATTTGTGAATGGTGTAAACAATGGTTACTGTCTCTAAACGTAGCAAAATGTGTAGTGCTGCACATGGGCTTTAATAATCCCCATAATGTGTACTTTTTGGAGGGCTCTCCGTTGCGGTCGGTCGACTCTCAGGTGGATCTGGGTATTACAATAACGCATAATCTGAAGTGGGACGCGCATATTATAAATATTACAAAAAGAGCTAACAGTTTAATATATTTAGTTAGAAAAGCGTTTGCCTGTGGATCTGCCCCGCTTATGTTAAAAATTTATACTTGCTACATAAGGCCTTTACTTGAATTCGCTGTAACTGTTTGGTCCCCTTACTTTGTTAAAGACATTGCCTTAATAGAAAATGTTCAGCGTAGATTCACCAAAATTCCAATGTCTTTAAAAAACTCGCCATATGATCAAAGACTACAACACCTTAGACTTACCACTCTATCTGTACGACGTTTACATGGTGACCTTATTGAAACCTACAAAATTATGAATAATATGTACTTATGTAACGGTATCCAACAATTGTTCTGTACTAATACTGACACAAGCAGAAGGGGCCACTCTTGTAAACTCTACAAAAATAGCTTTAAGAAAACACCTAGACAACACTATTTAAGTATTCGTGTATGTAACTCTTGGAACCGTCTAGAGCAGAGCACTGTAGATGCAACGTCTGTAAATGTATTTAAAAACCTATTGGATGTTGAACTGTCTAACTCTAACATATTGTTGTAATCGTGTTTGTGACTCGCCTGATTAATTTCTATATTCCTTTGTCTTGTGTGTTTAGTACTTTATTAGTTTTAGATAACATACAGTTTCTGTACAGCATCTCACTTTGAAGGGACATAATCAGCTACGCTGCCTGCCCCATGTATTTTAATAATAATAATAAGCACTAACGTTTTGATGTGCTTTTGTTTATTTTAACATCGAATTAAAGTTAACCTCAGATTAGTGGTCTTTATAAAACCGGCCGTAAGTGTTTTATTTACACATTATTACGTAGTAAACTGGAATACTGCTGTATAGCGTGGAGTACCAAATCAATTCAATATAGCTGTAGGGTAAGTCCGATAGAGGTGACGCACATTTCAAGAAAAAATTGTAAATCATGAGTTATTTAATTAAAACAAATTCTGGTACAATATTACAATAAAACTGAAGGATTAACTTCTTAGAAAAAAATATACAAGCATGATAATATACCGGGTGTCCATTCTCAAAGTCGAACATAGGCAATTAACATTAGTGCATTCACTCATTCTTCATTGAAATAATTCATTTTTCTGTAGATAATTTTAATGGACGTTGACAGAAAATACCGGATTTACGCCAACTAATTACCAATTTTTTTGACAAATGCTGTCGAACTTGAAAAGCAAGCCATGACATATTTAAAAATTCCCAACTTTTAAATTAGTATTTTAAAATAAAAATCGCATCTTGAATATTATTATTGGTATTTGATGCGTAATAATTTTATCTTTCCATTGATACCATTACCTTCCCTTTAAGTTAAATTGGCGAGCAGGAATCGGCAAAAACGTTCAATACAATGTTAATCGCCTATGTTCGACTTTAGAACGGACACCCTGTATATGTTTACAATATATTTTATGCGATATAAAAAAAAGTTGTAAATACCATCTCACCCGACATATCTGATTAAGACAGCGTGCTATATCGGGTGAGATGGTCTATAACAAGATAAGCAAAAAATGACAAATAGACAAATATGTTGTGCCTTTCTTTTCCTAGAGCCTGTTTTCCGCACAAATCACAAACGTTTTCAAATTTGCTGCATCCCTCATGCATCTACTTCTTACAAATTACACACTCGTCTTGTTTGTGGGTTTTTCTGTAATTCTCGCCGCAACCAGCACATTTGTCTTGATTGTTTGCTAAATCCGAGTCGTCACTTTCTCCAAAAATTGGATCCATCAGATCATCTTCAGATGAAGAGGAATATTGTGTTTTCTGTTTACTTTTTGTGTTGTTTCAGTGAGGGCTTATTCTTTTAAGTTCTCATTTTTTTGCCTTTTTGAAGTATTGCTAAGGTTTTCCTCTTTTGCGTTGTTATATTTTCCGGTGATGTAAATTGAAGTGCCACATTCTTGGCACGTTTTCGAATTGAAGCTGCTCCGGGCTTGGAAGTGGAGCAACTGGACCGAACAGCTTACTTGGAGTTTTCTTTATTTTTACCTGCTGGATGTAGTGAAATAGTATTTAGCCTGTTACACAACTCTGCTTGCAGAATCAATAATTTAAAGCAAGTCAATAAAGCACAGAGCTGGGGTAAGCAGGCAACTGCAAGAAGTCACATTAGAAATTTTAATTTATGATTACATCGGCCAAGCATTGCCGATATTAATTGAAACTACTTTAGAATGAATGGCAATAAGGCAGAGCTCAAATGGTAAATTAGAATCACAGTTTTATCAATTAACATAAATTAAGAGGTTGGTGCAATGTAAAGCCGATAAATAATTCAACAAATCTATCACCAAAGGGATTTATTACATGCAGGTTAAATAAATTTACATGTCAGTATAATTGAATAAGTACAGTTCTATGAACTTTTTAAATAGAGGTAAGAAGAACAGAATGTTCAATACAGTGCAAAAAGAGCACAATGCTAGATCGAATAAGGCTATAAGAAAATGGAGGAGTAATATTTGAAGATTGGTGAAAAACAGTCAGGTTTTTATAAATGCAAGAAAATCACACTACAGGAAATGAACAAGATTTGTGTTTATAAAAATGAGTCAGTGTAATAACACAAGTGAACAGACAATTAAAATAAAACTTTGTGAGTGGCGCTAGAACTTAGATAAATTGCAAACATGAACAAACAATAATTTAAAAATAAGATTATGTACAGTTTTATAAATTAAGTTGCAAATTTAGATTATAAGTAATTGCATTGTATTCAGTTAACATCCGTTTTTTATGTAGCCAGATAGGCAATTGTTAACGAACGCGGAGAGAAACAATTGAAATAAATTAATTCCATGACAAGCAAATTTGTGTCTCCAGTTTATTTGAATTTTAAACCATTTATCATAAAAATAAATCGAAAATAACTATACCGGCGTGATCAGGAGTTAGCAGTGCACATGTGAGAGTGTGGGTGTAAAAATTCATCACAAAAAATATTTTCTCCGGTGACCGCTTCCGACAACATCGGCAGCCAGATCCAGTTTTCGAGCACCAGTTGCGGGCTTCAATAAAGTTCCAGAGCCTGAGAGAGGGTGTCAGCAGTTCCGGCCGGTGTGTACGAGGCCAGCACAACAGTTGCAGCATCCCGGGGGCCCAGCAAATAGCAGCCAGCAGCAGGAGAAGCTGTCCGAGCAAGTTGCCGCAGCCTAGGAAACGTCAGGTTAGTGGTGCCAAGCAAATAAGCGTGCTAGAGCTACGAAATTTACCATGAGGAACGAGCCCTATGAGAGGAAGCTGATCCCAGTATTACAATACGTCAAAATAGAGCATGAGTCCCAGAAATTGTAAAAATAAGTTTAGGTTATGTAAGGACGCTTCAATAAACATCTGAATTGCCAAGGAAGCCGCGAACGATCTAAAACAAAACACGATTAGGAACGCTTAATAATGCGCGAGATTTGAATTACCTGTTAATTTGTTCATGAATTTCCTTTTGAATTCACTATAATCATCCACAAACGAACCGCACGAAAAATCAATTTGGTAATAGATAATATTGACAGCGCAGCGAGTTTTCGCGTTGCTACTTCTAAATTTCATAGCCCAGTGGCGTATCACGGGAGTTTTTATTTTGAACAAATAGGTGAACCTAACCAGATTTTGAGTTTTCATTGACTACTAAAAGAGCTAGCCATAACTTATCTAACTTGCAGATGTGCGCAATACTACAAAGGGCAAAACACTGAATTCAATGAACCCCTTGATACAGTTACTTATTTACTTTTAATCAGTAAAAATTTGATCTTAAACAAAATAATAAAAATATGTGTAGAGGGTGTATTTATTAAATTAAATTATAATCATCATTTAACATAATCCTCGACAGTAGATGTGTTTGTTTTGGCTTTTTATCCAGATCGCTTGTTAAATTGTCATCATTAGTCGGTTGCTGCTTGTGGTCTAACGGATCGTTATAGACATTCTGGTAAGTCATTTGTGGGCTACGTTGGCACAACGTTAACTGACTCATTATTAGAGTCAGAAATGCGTAGTCTGAAATAACTTCAGGGTTAAATGGTACAATTCCTGTAGAGTGAAAGGACGGCACAGCATTGTTTACTGTTGCTGTCTTCGTCCATGCGTCATTAAGAAGCTGTTCAAAGTTTTGCTTTGAAATTTTCTAAAATGGATGTGTCTTCATGTAGAGCCTGCAGGCATTGTTATAATGGCTAACTTTAGAGACTTAAAAAATGCTCTGTCGAGAAGCTGCAAATAGTGGATAGTATGACTGGGTAGACATAACAATATTAAATCATTTTGTTGAGCATACTCGAGCATTTCAACGGAATTACAGTGCGAAGTGTGCCCATCCAGAATAAGTAGTGTTTTTCCCAAAGGCTTTCTTGGCATGAACTGATCTTTGAGCCATCTAAGGAAAATATCTGCACTCACATAATCCGATTTTACTGACCTGTAGATCTTTGATCCGCTGGCATGGAGATTTTACATTGTTGTTTTTCATATTTTCCTTTACAAATACACGCAACATGCAATTACTTTTATGGTTTCACCTCTTTCTCCAGACGTGACTGCAGGAATACTTTTAGAACCTTTGGTGGTGATTACGTGGCCCAATTTGTTATTCAACTGCAGCCCCGTTTCATCTACATTAAAAATGTTAGAAGGTTTATCGAATAACTGATTTTCTGTTAAAATGCTCTCCGATAGCTCGAACTATGCAGTTACGTGATCTT
This sequence comes from Agriotes lineatus, assembly GCA_940337035.1. Lineage (NCBI taxonomy): Eukaryota > Metazoa > Arthropoda > Insecta > Coleoptera > Elateridae > Agriotes > Agriotes lineatus. Next base: position 68,192 of record CALNHX010002852.1, read on the forward strand.
GACACATTCTTTCTTATGCTCAATTCGGGGTGCTGACTTAAGAACAGCTAGTCGTACCCAGCTTGCTCAGTATGTTTATTAAATGTATGTTTTACACCCAACTGTTCTGCTAAACTAAAAGCCATAAGATGCATATCATCCCTGTTCGGCGCAAAACCATGTTTTTGCAACTTTTTTATGTGCATCATTATCTTTCTTTTATTGTCATCCCCTAATACTGAAGACGATCCCAGCGTCCTCTTCAGGATATTGTTAGTTTTATTCCTTCTTAAAGTTGTGCATGGAATTCCAAAATTTCTAGATGCCTTATTAACAAACATTTCTCCATTTTGTATTGCAGTAATTGCACATTGTAGCTGTGCTTCTGTCCATTCGGCTCTCCGAGATTTAAGTTTATAAAAGGTTGGCATCGCACCAACTATACCAGTGTTACACAGTATGTCAACTATGCAAATTTTCAGGGCGAGATGGCTCACGTAGTCACCCCTACGGAAATACAAATGCGTTATTATTTAAGGTTATGTAGTCGCCTCACATAGTAATGGGAAGTTTCGATACTTTTGCGGACTCGTTCATTTCAATCCCATTCCACAAGTGAATCGAATCCATCGGATTCGATCCTCGGAACAAAATCGTAATTGGATGTGCATTTCAGACACCCGCGGTCCACGGTTCGCGGCTTCTCGGTATAGGTTGGATGTTTCCTCTTTAAATTTCTGGTTACATTTACTGTTGCACCACGTTTCTAGGAAAATCTAACACTACAGAATGTACATTTCTCAATATTTTCACCTACTACATTAAACAGGTTCCAAATTTTACTATGTTTTTTGTTCATTTCTACAATCGGAGTTTGATAATAATGATCCACTTGGCAAAAAGACAAATAGAACAGAACGAAGCAATAATCAGAATACAGACGAAGAGAGTTACAGCCGCTATTGAAAGGGCGGAAATTGGAAACAATACCTAAAAACCCCTGTGTTAAAAATTGCAAAGAATAAAAACATGTTAAGTAGGCAGTTGATTTTATATCGGACATTTGACATTACATAGTCACTTTGTTTTGGTCAGTGGTCACGCAGTCGGTAATATTTCAAACTTTACTTGGGCATCTACAAAGACGCCAAAAGCCATAAATCACTGATAACTGATAAAAAAGCATGCAACTCCGATGGTGTCATGTGTCAAGGCTCTAAAACGAACACCACCATCGTTTTCTGTTCCCCGTTGTAAGGACAATCTTTGAAATTAGTACTTTTCTGCATTTTTAGCTCAGATCCAGTATTTTTCCCGCATAATTTGAGCCCAAGTTCATAGTTTAGTGGTGCAGCCCAAAACTTGATTCCGTTCGTTTTAAATACTAGCGTTTCGTAGTTTATTTTAGGATCTTCAATTCAATTCCCCGTACGCTTGTTCTAAATTGGGCTTTATTCCCGCCTAGGTGATGCCATCTGCCTTATCGCGTTTTTAATTGTTCCCCGAAGTTTTCAGGCAAACTGCCAAGTCAATGTTTCATCATATTGAAATTTTCCGCTTGGTCCATGAGTGGAACAAGGAACGAGCTTAAGTCACGCGCGCGCCTTTTCATTCAGTTTTCGCATCTTAGGCCGAAGCATCATTCAGCAAAGGGCCATGAGATCGTTCGCAAGGGTGGTCGTGAAATGTCGAAATTTGTGAAACTACATCGTCGCTGTCGTCGAGCCCAGTGTAATAGTGGTCACTTGGTGAACATTTAGCCGAGTTTTTCCTTACTGGGAAGCTAAACATCTTCTTCGACGCTGTTACAGCGGACCTTAAGGGAAAAGCTTCGTCGTTGTGATACGCTTGCCATTAGAATGAAGCCACGAATTTCGCTACCGTAATCTGCTTGTTTGTACGGGCTTCGTTCAAGTTAGCCTCGTCTTGGGGATGCAATGCCGCTCACACCCGCTCGAATATCGCCCCCCCCTTCTATGTGGTTTCCAGTAGTTCCTTTCCGTATTTCGTGGCTATAGCTGTGGGTGGGGGCGACCTGCAGCTGGAATTGGACATCAACATAGAGCATCTGAATTCCTAAAATAGGTATTTGCTAGCTAATAGTACTTGTGACACAGAAATTTACAGTGAAGTGATTTCGAAGTGTTGTCTTGGCCGTCGTGCCATTGTTTGTCTAAAGTTTAGGATGTTGAACAGGAACTACCGCCTTGAAGTTAATTCTTAGCCTTTACCGTCAAGTGTTAATGTCTATATGTCGTTTTACGTTGTAAGTTCAAGTAAACATTGTCGTTGTGTCACTATTTAAGTAATTGTCGTTTATTTTGTTCATGTAACATAGTCCCTTTGTGAAAAACTGAAAGTTATTACTGTTTGGAATGTAGTCATGTCGTTTGTTGTCATTTGACCGCCGCGCCGTGTTTAGTTTAAACGTCACACATTTAACCTGACTAACTCCTTTCGCATATATTTTTAACTGTAACGAGTACCTAATTCTTGTATTGTCCATTGTCACTTTTACAAATTTTACTACCTCAATAGAGTTTATTGTTAATTACTTATGTTTTTAATTGATGTTTGCATGCATATTTGTGTTTTGTTTCGATGTATGTACAGGAATTCAGACGATTGTAAGATGATGCCACTAAAGGTAAGTTCAACTCGGCTGTTGCAGTCGCCGCCTCAAGTTGTGCCAAGCCAGAAGTAGAAAGGTGAATCACTTACTTCCACTTTCAGAGTAAGTCTCCCTGTGTTGCTGATTTTCCCCGATTTAGTCAGAAAGTAGTGGCGCTTCAATATTTAACATTTTTTAGCCCTTCTCGCTGAGCATCTTATAGTCGGAGCCTTTTGATACAAACTATCGTAACGGGGTTAGGGCGGCGTATCCGTAAAAATTTCCCGATTGTGTCATCAAGTCGCTTTTTGACGGTAACATCAACCTTCACAAAACATTGTATTGTATTGGATTGAATACAACAACGCCAAATGGATGAATATCCGCGAGAATTGACGTCTTCGCGACCTTTTCGATCCTCGGAACGAATCCGGACTGGAAACTTGGATTCGATCCAAATCGATTCGCGGAGTGTCGCGAAGGAAGGATTACGGCTTAACACAGGAAAGAGCGAGGATATGAAGTGAACTCGGTGTGTTGTAACGAAGGTACAACATCACAATAAACAATAGTTGGAGAGTAGTTCTGCATCGTATCTCCCAGGGGTTGCACCGGATCCGAGTGCGAAAACGCGATAAGAATAAATACAATAATACAAATAAATAGTAATAGCGATTGGCGACGTAAACTATGTGTGCGTCCCACTTATCACGCGTTTTAATAGTGTTATGGGAACTGAAAACGGGTGTGCGTGCACCCGGTCGGTACCCCACGAGCGCAAAAAATTTAAATTCTAAGTAACGTTTAAAGCCAGTTCGTGTTAGATCGGGAAGTACGGGATCTCTAGATAATTTCGTTAGTAAAATGAAAATGAATCAAGTGGTATAAGGCGAAGTAAATGAAGCAAAAGAAACATTTCCAAAAGAAGTAAGTTGATGTTAAGAACTCCACCAAAGACAGAAAGTGTGCCACCGTAAGATATGGAAAGGTTAGAGTAGTTAATGTTAAGCAAGGACTCGCAGCTAACAGAAATAAAAGAGGATATCAGGGGTACAAAAGTGGATATGAAATCTATTAAGGATCAATTGAATTTTTATGGAGAGGAGATAAGTACGCTTAAGGAGGATTTCATAAAAAAAAGAAGAATTCTGGGAAGGAGGAAAAAAGAATATGCAGAAAGAAATAGCAGGAAAACAACCTAGTAATCAAAGGCGGCAATTTTGGAACGCAAAACCTTAAACAGCAGATTAACGAACTCTTCCAGAGAGAGCTATGTGTAAACATACAATTAAACGAAGCGTACGCAATGAGGAAAAATGAACCAAAATTTGCAGTAATAAAAATTAAAGAATTTTGAAGAAAAACTGATGGTTCTAAAGCAAAAACATAAATTACGATCTAACAAAATCCATAGCAGAAAAGCCAATTTGAGACGAACTCCAAATATTACACCAGCAAATTTAAGAGCTTTACTGACCAAATGATATGATTCTGGTATCGTATATTCCTTTCCCATGATTTTCTTTTTTTACCTATACCAATTTCTCGGTATCGCGGTAATGACCAAAAATGTGTAGAATTTTTGTAGGCTCTAAAAACCTATTCACACTGAAACTACTTGAGTGACGTGACGATTTTACCTCGCAAAAGAGAAATGGTTACTTTGCTACGCCGGAATCTACATTGCTCACGCCGCGCGGACTTTGAAGGGCTGTCACTTGGAGACTATTTAAATCAATCACATTATTAAGAGATTCGTGCACATTTTTTCAAGCACTACAAGTTTCACATTCGCAATTTTCGGAAAAAACTACACCCACAGAGCTAGAATGGCGGAAACCGTTTTTTGGTAACTTTGTCGCCCTCTACCGTCCGCAATACCAACTTCTTGGTATCACGGCACGGACCAAAAATGTGTAAAATTTTATTTCCAACATTTTTTGTTTAATTACGTTTTCTGTGCGACCAATGGATCGCGAGAACAAACAAATTTAATTATTTTCAAGATGGCGGCTTTTTGGCAGGGGGTGGGGGCACGGGTGGACCCTCTTTGCAGCTTTCTGTGTGCTAGGAGGAGTCTCCTTCACTGGACGGCCCCGCTTAGAGCCCACAATAAAGAGTGTGATTTTCTCCGTGCCACTAAGTTTGCCTGTGACAGTAGTGCCTCTAGTAAGAAGCTCCTGCTATGTGCCAGAATCTATAAGATGGCCTGGTTGGTTGCTAGCAGCTAACCTAGCCTTCACATTCTTATATCGTCTTCTTTCTGCACCGCACCGGTTTCTCTTAGTAGGAGTCCCTTTTTGCGATACAGTATCGGTTGCTGAGGAGGTTCCCGAAACGGTTCCCTCCTTGTTGAGTAGTTCTGGAGAGGCTCCAGTGGAGGAGTACCCTCATGGGGGTGATCAGAGTGGGACCTGCTGCAGATCCCTCTTGTAAAGGAGTATTAGGGTTATTAATAATGTCTTCCATGATTAATCCCACGAGTAGACATGAAAGGAGGTTCGCTCCTGCAGAGCCTGTTACATGAATAAGGCTAAGGGACCATGGAAGGGCGCCAGGTATTCAATGGGCATCGTTCGAGGCACTTTAACCTTGTGCCATCCAACTCTCGGCACGATAGCTTCCACCTTAGCTTGGGGTTAGTTTATCGAATTCCAGGTTTATATCCGAAAGGTTTGGTTTAAACAGGGCTACCACAGGAAGGATGCAATCACATATCAAATAGTCTAAGACTACCCAACGGTCTTGGAAGTCCGGAAGCGAAAAGTGCAATACTTCTAGAGCTTCCCTGTGGGCTGCTTTTCACCAGGGGGCATAATTAAATGTCAGCCCTGATGTCCGGTAGCCCACTAGACCCGTAAACAAATCTGTTCTTATTTATTTATTAATTTATTTATGCAACCCACAGCAATTGCCAATAATCGGTTACAAACTATATAGTAAATATAATAATAATATTGTACCAACAAAAGCGAGATATTCAATAAAAATTAAACAAAATTAAACAAAAAATACCATTGACAAAAATGAACAATTGACCGACGACAGTAGAACTAAAAAGAAAAAGTAAATGTGTCTGGCAAGGTATTTGATCCATTTATGTGATTTATGAAATAGAAAGGAATGAAAAATCAAAATAAAAAAATAAATTATAGCGTATAAGCCGTTCACCACCTTTTTGGGACAGAGTTGGCTATGATTTTTTCTTTTCATGTTGGACTAACTGATTCGATGATGTAGCGGATGCAACTTTTTTTTTCTGTCAGTGTATGTTCGACATTTTCTTGCCACCACATTGCCAGATTTATTATTTTAATATTCGTAAGAAAATACATGATTTATCAAATTGGTAAACATAATTTTAACTTCCGTCAAAGAAAAAGTCAAAATGCCCAAAATAATTTTGTTACAACAAAAAATTTCCATTAAACGATGCTACTTCCAATTTAAAAATGACAGACCAAATTTAAAAGAACGCGAGTCGATGTGGAGACTAGAGAATATCCGGCAACAATGTACCTATTCAGAAAATATAACCTTAAACTGAAAAGAACCTAACATAACACAAAAAGTGTCAATTTCCATGAGGGAGTTTAGTTGCAACAGAGGTTCTGCCAACAAAATTACTAGATGGTCATAGCCTCACCTGACTCAAAAAGATCGTGAACGGCTTATACATAAGTACATGTATACACAGATACGGACAAATATGTCCGCACTATACATATGTACACAAAGAATCATTGACAATGAACAGGGCTGTGCAACCAATATTATGGCCCCATGCAAAATTACAGAAATATCGGGCAACTTTTATGAAACCGTGTGCATTAGATGAAGTACTTTTTGGATAACACGGTCATAGTAGCCTTCCAATCACAAATGTTTCAAATGTGTAACATGTGTTGCATAACCCTGTTTATTTTCAATGATCGTGTGTGTACATATACATACATTTTAAAGCTGTCCTAGCACATCACTGACCTTTCGTTTTAATGCGGCAAGTGAATTGCAGAATATGTCAGTATGACTAAAACTGTTGACTGAACGAGATAATCTATGCACCGCTGAATTTAATATATAATTAGTTTTGCCAATACTAGGAAGAAGAAGTGGTCCATATCTATGACTATAATAAGGAACATATATGTTCAGTTTTTTCAAAAACGCTGGTGAATCTAGTAAATTCTTTATATACACTTTATATACACATATTACTTCATTTAACCTTCTAGGTTTTTCTAATTCTAAAATGCCAAACTCTTCCCGCAGGTTTTGTGATGAAACGTGTAGAGGATAGGTACCATACTTTTTAAAATAAAGAAATCTCAAAAACTTTTCTTGAACTCGTTTTATCAAATTTATGTAAAATTTATAACGAGGGGACCAAACTACAGAGGCATATTCCAGATGACATCTGACGTACGCATTAAACAGAGTAATGTATGTATTCAAGTTTGAAATTTTTTTTGAATTTCTTAATATGAATTCTAGCAGTTTATAACTTTCGTTAACAGTACATACAATATGTTTATTAAAGGAAAAATTGCTTTCAAATAAAATACCCAAATCTTTGATTTCATGAGCTGATGTTAGTGTTCTACCATCAAGATTATAATTATAGTCAATTATATTACGTTTACGGTTGTACCTAACAACAAAATATTTATCTATATTATATAATAGGTGATTAGTTTTGGCCCATTCCATTACTCTGTTCAGATCTTCCTGTAGCCGACAACAATCGTTTTTACTTAAAATGGGCTTATATATTTTAAAGTCGTCAGCGTACAGTAAACCTGTAGAATGCTTGAGAAAGTTGGGAAGCTCGTTAATTAAAATTATAAATAGTAATGGCCCCAAATTAGATCCTTGTGGAACACCCGATAATGCTTTGAATGCTTTTGAGTTAACAGTATTGTAAGTAACATATTGCTGCCTTTCCTTCAGATATGAGGATATTAATGATAAAAGCGACAAAGATAAACCGTAATTGGATAATTTATTGAGTAAAACATCATGATTTACTTTGTCAAATGCTTTTGAGAAGTCGGTATAGATCAAATCCAGCTGAGCACCGTTAGCGATAGTATCAGAAGCATCTTGAGTAAAATTTATTAGATTAGAAACAGTTGATCGTTTTTGAACAAAATCATGCTGAACGGGTGATAAATAAGGAGCGATATGCCAGAACAAATATTTATATAATATTGCTTCAAAAATTTTACTAGGAGTTGACAACAAAGCCACTGGTCTGTAATTTGAGATGGAAGAACTTTCCTCACTTTTAAATATAGGACATATTTTTGATAATTTCCAAATTGTTGGAAACTGAGAAGTTTTAATTATCATATTAAATATGACAAGGAACGGATAGGTAAAGTATTCTGCGCACGCTTTATACAGGGTGTTTCAGAATAACTGTTCTTAATTCTCAGAATTGAGAGAGGGCATGTTATTCAACACTTTTTAATGATAAACTAGTGTTCGGAAATACTTCCGTTTCGAGATAATACGACATTAACGAATTGAGTACTTGAAATAATCTCAATGTGAAAAGTAACGATTTTATTGATTTCCAGCGGTTGCAATTTTTATTAATATTTAAAAAATGGTATTACACAAAAATTATAAGAATTGATTGACCGACGAATTCTTCGAAATATCTGCGGACGATCACGAATATCATCAAAAGCAAGAATAATTCGAGCCTCTAACTCCTCTGCTGTGTCCACAGGTGTCGCATAGACGAGTGATTTAATATGACCCCAAATACAAAAATCAATTGGAGTCATATCTGGCGAACGTGCAGGCCAAAGAATAGGACCTTGTCTCCCAATCCATCGGTTTCGAAATTGTGCATTTAAATAATCTCGAACATTTAAACCGAGATGCGCTGGTGCACCATCGTGTTGAAAGACCAAGTCTCTACGAGTATTAAGTGGCACATTTTCAAGTAACTACGGCCATGTTGCCATGGATAAGGTTCACTATCTGCAGCTATTTTGCATGCATGCGTTACTTTCCACATTGAGACTATTTCAAGTACTCAATTCCTTAATGTCGTATTATCTCGAAACGGAAGTATTTCCGAACACTAGTTTATTATTTTATTGTTCATTGAAATGTTAAACAGTGTTTAAGATGATCGCGTCCTCGAATGTTAAGATACATTTAACATGCATTCACTCATTTAACATGCATTCACTATAGCAACATCACACATATTCATGGTAGTCCGATTTCGATTTAGCAGTTTTTAGTAATCATTATTGATTCAAAATTATTGCCTCAATGAACAATAAACTAATGAACGCATTTCGAGGAGAAACCGTCTTAACATTTCTCACATAAATTACCACTCTTGCTTCGCTGCGCTCGCTCGAGTGGTAAAAATATGCTCGAATGTTAAGACTGGGTTACCCCTCTTAATACGTTAATTACTAAAAAAGTGTTGAATAACATGCCCTCTCTCAATTCTGAGAATTAGGAACAGTTATTTTGAAACATCCTGTATATATAGGCTGGCACTCCATCTGGACCGGCGGATTTCTTTGGTTTTAAGTGTTTTAATGCTCCTAATACGTCAGCCACAGTTATAGCTAACACATGGAACCTTTCATAGTTACACTTCTCATTCTCTTCAAAGTTGTATGACGATGCCACCCTGTCATACACCCCCTCAAAGTAATTAGCAAATGCGTTAGCAATATCTAAATTAGTGAAATATTCTTTCTTGTTTAATTCCATAATTTCATTGTTTGAATTTAAATTCATTTTATTCGACTTGACAAAAGCCCAAAACAAATTCGGTTCATGACTTATATTTTCTTCGGCATCAGTGATACATTTTCGATATGCATCGTTAATGTCTTTTTTTAATTTAGAACGCAAAAGAATAAAATTTTGTTGAATGTAAGGACTGTTATTTTTCTTCAATTGTTTTCTTAAGCGATCTTTTCTTTTGCAGTTTTTATAATACCCCGCGTAAACCAATGCGGGGATATTCTCCTTCTAAAGCAAGTTTTTGGAACATATGCGTCTAAAATTTAATAAAGTTTTATATAAAACGCATTTACTGCCTGATCCACATCATCTACTATACCCAAATTCCAGTTCATGTCTCGTATGGCACAATACAAATTCAAAAAAGCAGCCTTTTTAAAATTATAACCACCACTATTACTAGCATCCTTCTGTACTTTTTTATAATCAGAAATTTTTAAATTACATAGGAGTGATGGATGATGTAAATCCTCTCGCACCAGTGACATGTAGGCGCCAGCTCCACTTACGCTGATATTTAAATGTGAAATTACAAAATCAAGAATAGCATTATTATTATTTTCGATTGTGTTACACTGCCGCAGGTCAAAGTGCTCAAGAAAATTACGAAATAAAATACACTTTAAAGTACCGTCATCTTCCAAATGAACTTCCGGCAAATTAAAATCCCCCATTATAACTAATTTATATTCTTTCCCCAAAAATAACAAATTATTTTCTAAATTAGTGTAAAAGCACTGATAATCAGCCACAGGTGAACCGGGCGGAAAATAAACTGAACATATGTATACATTTAATTTATCTACTAAAATTTTTATCCAAATGTCTTCACAACTATTTGTTTGCAATTTAATCATAGGCTTGCAGATATATTAATTTTTAACAGCAATCAAAACACCTCCACAAATAAACTGAACATATGTATACATTTAATTTATCTACTAAAATTTTTATCCAAATGTCTTCACAACTATTTGTTTGCAATTTAATCATAGGCTTGCAGATATATTAATTTTTAACAGCAATCAAAACACCTCCACCTTGAGATTTACTTGTAGCTGAGCTTCTGTCCCTCCGAAAAACCTTGTAGTCAGAACTGAATAATTCTGCATCTCACATTCCGTCGTTAAGCCATGTTTCCGTCAACACTATTACGTCATATTGGTCCGTATTTGCTATTACATTTAGTTTAAATTTAGTTTTCAAACCCCTACAGTTTTGGTAAAAAATATTTAAATTTTTTTCTCGTACACTAATGGACATCGTACAAACTAAGGAGAGTTTTAATAACAAACACGTTACTGTTTTCGGATTTTCGCATAAAAATCTTGCCGTCTCTTATACCCACAAAAATTTTATGTTGTGCGACTTCTTAAATTCACGACACTTAGCAAACAATTTTCTGTTTTCGTAAGCGAGAGATTCGTTTATGTAAATGGTTTTTGGGGAAAGCATTTTTGACTCTGGTAGAATGTCCAGTGTTCTGGTATTAAAATCACGCACAACTCTTCGGGATTTAAGAAATTCATTTCTATTAATTCTGCTAACGAATCGTATAATAATTCCCCTTGGTTCTTGGGGTTTGTTTTGGTCCCGTTTTAGCCTATGGCAAGCATCTATCATATTTTTCTCGATATTAAAATTAAGAGCTCTGCCAACTGCTAAAACGGTATGCACTGGATCTTCATTTAATGGCTCAGGAACCACATACATTTCAACACAATTTCTTCTGCCATACTGCTCCATATCGTTCATTCTAACCTTCGAATCCGCAGCGTCCTTTTTTAACTGGTGTATTTCATTAGTTAACGCCTCTATCGTTTTCTCGCAATTTTCAACGCGTTTTCTTGTTCTTTAAATAGTTTTACGAGCGCTCTAATTTCTTCATGACAACTGCTAAGCAATGCACTCATCTCAGAATTTTTTCGTGACAGTTCTCTGATTTCATTAAGAATTACAGACAAACTGGGCTCTGTTTGAAGGCATTTTCCGCATTTCCAAGACTGTCCATATTCTTCCGCTTCTTGGGCTGTTATATCCACGCATTTTGAATGCCACATTAAGTTACACAGAGAGCATTTCATTGTTGATGCTTGACGTGCCATCACGCGATTATTGCCAGAATTGCAAATATCGGACATTGCAAACTTTGTAGAAACCAGCGAGGTTTAACAACCGGCTAAAATTGAAAATCCCAAGTTTGAGGTTAACGTATATGCTGTTTTGCAGAAATTCCGTACAAATACCGCATATGCACCCTTGCAATCACTTTCACTAACTGATGGCAACTCCCTAGTAGCCAGTGCCGGCGTCACACTTTTAGCCCGAGTGGGTAGTAAGGAGGGGGGGGGGGGGGGGGTTCCAAGTGATTTTTCACAATACACTCATAAAGGGATGAGGGATATAGGGTTACGATCAAAAATTGATAAAAATATACTTTGAGATGTCACAAAGTTCAATTTATTTGCTTTCGTTTAAAGGTGCAAATAAATCATTTTCGTAGAGCGAAAAAGACATTCGTTTTCTATTACGAACAATAAATTCATCCATTAAAGTTTCTAAATCGAGCACATCAACTGAATCCGGGTAGAAATGCAAAATAGCAACGTAGTTTAGCCGATTCTGTGCCATAGCCGATCTTAAATAATTTTTTATTCGACGCAAATCTGAAAAAATTCTTTCATTAGAACAAGAAGATCCCGGTACTGTTATTATTAGTCTCAGAAAACGCACGAACTCGGGAACGATTTTCATGTTCATTTTCCCTGAGAAACTTTATCATAGTGTTCAAAGCAGTTGCTTCTTCCCCTTCAAGCTTCATAATACTCATAAAAAAATATCTCTATCATTTGTTAGTCGCGATTTGTCAAAATCTTCTTTATAGAATTCCACAATTTCGTCCGCATCTTTCGTTTTACCAGTTGGAAAATTTTCTAAAGACTTGAAAAACTTGGGTTTGTTCGAAAGTTTCGAGAGGTTAATTACCCACACGGATATTTTCGAGTGGGTAGTACTACCCATACGACCCACGTCAACCGCCGGCCCTGCTAGTAGTAACGATATAGTATTTTCAGTAAATCACTTGTCAAATTCTACTTTTGCAATAATTATGTTTACACCTTACAACGATACTGCATACCCTACGCTTGGTTGGTCTGGTATGTATATCTTATCAACACTTTGTATCATATCATATGGATTTACGTTTTTTTCCGACCAATTTTTCGACCACGTTGGCCATTGTGGGTTGATAGAGTGAACATAGGGAGGATAAAAGGATAAAATAAGATTTGGATAGGATTTGGGTTAGAACATGATTTTCTCTCGGTAAAAGAAGTGGAAGGCAATCAAGGTTCGCGTTGGGAGGGTCGCTTCCCTGAAGTAGACCTAACCTCCGCCGGGATTGCAGAGGGGTGTCTACCCGCTACCCATTATCAACACATAACACTGTTATTTCATGCGAATCGAGTCCAAATTTTAACCTGGTGAGCAGCCTGCAGTCTCGTCATTCAAAGGAGACGTCCATTACCTAGTACCTACGACGACTTATTATGTGGTGAAGACAGCTAGACTGATATGAAATATCTTCAACCCCGTTGTTGAAAATAGTAAAAATCTGCATAGTGGCGTGAAGGTCGTCGGAATATCCTATTTCCTTTGGCTCATACATCATTAAAAGATACTCATACTCTGATATGTAAACAAACATAATGGAGATAAAACAAGAAACCTTGGATAGTAAGTCTTCTAGTTTCTGTGGAACTGCACCCTGTATATCACAGAACATTGATAACGATGAAAATTTGGATAAGGTGTGTATTAAGCAAGAAAGCATAGAAGGTATGAGTAATATCGACATTTATGCAGAAATTGGTACTATCAAAGACTTCAAAATAATAAATCAAGGCTATGAAAACAAAGCATATGACCAAAATGATATAAATATTGATATTAAACGTTTTAGCGGAGAAAAATCTTATAGTTGTTCTATTTGTGAATACCGAGCAACACTGAAATACCATTTAGTTACACACAAGAGGTCACATATAGGAGAAAAGTTGATATGAATCTGCAAACAGCCATCGTAAAAACAAAAATTCTACGGCTCCAGATAGGTGGCGACAGAACTAAGCGATGGCACATCTGTTTTCCGTCACGATCGTGCAAAAATTTTGAAAACCTTGCCAAACAACCCCTATCAAGGGATTTAGAAAAACACTCGAGATAAATAATCCGCCCCAATTAAACCACGCATGTTCACTGTCTACGGAAAGAGAAAATTAACCGCTATCCAATGAATGCAAGTCCAACATTGTATCACGTCCGTGAGCCGAGCGCGCAGCGGATAACCATAATCCAAAACAGTTCCAACGTAAGGGCGATACAGTACAGAGTCCAGCAAGCGACATAAGCGGGGCCCAATTAAACATAGCCGCCTGAACGGAAGCAAATTTAGCCAAGGGCCCCAGTCTGTCGGCCTAATATCAAAATATTACAATAAATTAAATTAGCGAAAAGCATAATCAACACACGCGGCTGTTTGGTATCAAAATATAGAAAAATATAAGACACATTTAATGAACCCAGGGGGCGCCCTGAATCACGGCCAAATTAGGAGCTCGAGCACAAAAACCACCCCCGCCTTGATACACGGAGGCTCCGGGGAGATAAATTCGCGCAACGAATTTAGCATCAACAACCTTCGAGTTTGGTATCGATGTGATCAGCACTTCATCAGCTATCCATTACAACATAATTAGGTCGCTAATTAATCGCGCCGCGAAATTAAACTAAAAACTTCTCCAACACGTCAAAAACAGACATTCATCCCTCTTCCTTGGACCAACGAGCGTCGAGAGGGTACCACACAAAGGACGGGGTTCCTTTAAATAGTCGGACCTTTGCTAGAAGAATTCACTCAGCTCCGAGTCCAACCATCCAGCAGCCAACTCCGCTTTTGGACTTCGAGTACCAGAACCACTCAGCTCCCAGCTTCGAGTCCAGCCAGCACTCAGCTTCGAGGAATCCGTACTCCAGCCGTTCCGAGGAGACAGTCGCCCAGCCGCTCCGCGGACTCCGTACCCCGACCATCGCCGCTCCTAAGGGGTCGACTGCCTAGTGCGCCGGCCGCCCGAGCAGCGACGAGGACACCGACCCGCGCCAACCGCCGCCCCCGGGGTACCATCAAGCTCACCCAAGTCCGGTCGCGCCCCCCGGCCCCGCGAAACCGCCCCCGGCGTGTGACCCACTCAAAACCCCGCGCCACCCCACAGAGCACCACGCCCATCTACGCACCGATCGCGGATGCCACCCCGCCATCTTCGTTTGGTGGCTGTTGGTTTTTGTTTTTTTTGTTTCATGTCTGTAAATACGTTCAGTTTTTTTTGTTTAATTTTAAGAAACCATTGTAAATAGTAATAAATAAACGAGTTCCAATAGCAACGCTTGCCCATTCAATAGTAACGCCTCCCGCCTTCATCGACGACCGCCATTGTTGAAGACTCACGCCGATTGAGCTAGCGTAGAGGTCTTGTTAAAGTCTTACAGTTGCTCAGTTTATGACTATAAAGTAACGCAGATAAGTAGTATAATTACACATATGCATTCTCATATGCAGTAGAAAAACCATACAGTTGCGTTATTTGTGACTATAAAGCAACACAGAAGCGTAGTTTAATTCACGTATGAGATCTCATGCAGGAGAGAAATCATACAGTTCCTCTGTTTGTGATTGCAAAGCAATACATAAAGGTAGTTTAATTACACATATGAGGTCTCATACAGGAGAAACACCATACAGTAGCTTTGTTTGTGAATACAAAGCAACATAGAAAATTAATTTTATTGGTTCAGGACATTAAGCCTTTGTTTACATAAACAAAAGTAGACTGGTAACTAAGTCAAAACTCTATCTGTACGGTAATATTCCTTTACCCTGCATGGCAAATATTACCGTACTGCAACAGATAAACTGTTGAACAAACCACGGATGTTATGAATCATAACAGTCTTCAATGTCTTAAAATTCTCGTTCTAGGAGCTGGGATTTCAAAGCGACAACTCCGGCAGTTATGATGCTCATAACATTCCTAGATATGTTAATACCTATAATTAAACATATGAGGTCTCATTCAGGAGACGAGAATAACCATATAGTTGTACTGATTGTGAATATAAAACAATACCAAAATGCCATTTAGTAATACCTATAAGGTTACGTACAGGAGAAACACCTTTCACTTGTCCTGTTCGTGAAACAACAGAGAAAAAGGGTTAAATACATTATGAGGTCTCATACAAAAAGTAAACCGCACAGCGTTGTTTTGATTCTGAATACAAAGCAATGCAAAAACGTATATGAGGAAAAAGCTTTCAGTTGTGTTGTGTACGGATACAGAGCAAGAGAGAAAAATAATTTAATTACAAATATGAGGTGTCATGCAGGAGAAGAATCATGTAGGTGCTTTGTGAATATATAATAACAGTGAAAAATGGTATAGCTGTGCTTATGCAACAAAGATTATAATTAATGCAGGAGAAAAATCGTACAGTTGCTCTGACTGGAACTACAGAAAACATGCAGAAATAGTTTATAATTATACATACTCCGTTATATACAGAAGAGAAGACTTGTAAATAAAAATAGTTTTGTTACATCTTGCTTTATAATTACGCTTATTACACAACAATTAGTTATAATAACTTTGATATATAAAGTTAAAGTATACAATAATTTATTTTCAAAAAATATACTAAGCATTATAAAATAATAAAATTAAAACTAAGTATAATATATTTTAGTAGTTGTAAGAAGAGTTCCTTCTATTTAGATATATCCAAAAATTGTAAATATAAATAATAGTCTTATTCTAGAGTTGTACATATTATTTTTGCAATTTGGTTGAGATAAGTTTATGTTATAGTAGCCCTTACTACGAGTATTGTTGAAAATATAAAATTATTTTATAGCTCCTCGCTTTTTACTTTGCTTTACTTTTTTATTGTTACTTGTATCGACTATGAATTAATTTTATTCAAATATATGCCCTTTTTAGTTAATTATTCATTAATTTGTGTTTCTTTACTAGCTCCGGTAGAACATTTAATTCTCAACTCAGGTTAGTTTCAATTTGTGTTAAATAATAATTAATTATTTGTATTTTCATTTATGTTACTGTTCTGAATTACTATTGGCATATGCCGCATATAAAATGTACGATTCTTCGATGTGCAGTGGACTGGAGTAGAGGTGCATTGTGCTGTACTGAGCCGTGTTGCTGCTGATATCTAATTTGCCTTCAAGCTTTCATTTGGTTTTGCGTGGCTTTGTGTTAGTTTTTCATTTTATTACAATGACCGACAAATATGTTACCCGATCAAACTCGACTTCTGAGGACAAATTAGTTCAAAGGATTGTAGAGAGGGTACTCGGTTCTTCGTCATTAATCGACTCCATTGTTGAAAAATTAAAGGTCACCCTCGTGCAAGAAATTCGCTCTGATATTCAAGAGATTATTGATAAAATGGAAGCAAAAATGGTATGCCTACAACAAGAATTAGAACGTGTTAAGATTGATAACGACAATCTACAACAATATACCCGCCGGAACAGCGTACGAATATTTGGAGTGCCGAAAGTTAAAAATGAAAAAACTGACGAAGTGGTTACAGAACTGAGTAAGGAAAAACTTGGTATTAACATCTTACCCAAGGATATTGACTGTTCACATCGTTTACAAGGAAAACAACCTCACCATCGCCCCATAATATGCAAATTTGTTAGGTAGCAGAAATGTAAAAAAATTAGTTTATAATAACAAGAAACTATTGAAAGGCAGCAAGGTAGTCATTAAGGAAGATCTTACCAAGTTACGACACCAACTCCTTAAAGAAGCCAGCAAAAAATTTGGACCAAAAAGTGTTTGGAGCAGTGAAGGTAAAGTGTTTGTGAAACGCGCGGATAGTATAAAGTTAATTTCGTCTATTAAAGATCTGTCCGATTAATAATGGGACTCATTTTCGCGTTATTTATGGCTACAGTATAGTCTGGAGTACAGCTGATACGTTTTTGTTGATTAAAGAAAATCAGTATAAGGTACAATTTATACCTATAGCTAGAAGTAAATTGTTCATACATTTTTTTTTATATAGTTAGAATTGGATGCAGGTATGTATATATTTGTTTTTTAGTTTTATATTCCAATGCCGAATAATTATATAAAAATGGCTCACATTAATATCTGTTCTCTCGTTTCTAAAATAGATTTACTGAAAGATTTCATTCAAGAAACTGAATATGATGTTATTGCAATAAGTGAAACTTGGCTTAATAACTCTATTGGTGATAATATAATTCGTATAGAAGGGTACAATTTATTACGGCTTGATCGAGGAAGGGGTGAATCACTGAATATATCTTTAATTAATGTTAATGCTGAAGTAATTCAACAGCTTTGGGTTATGCTTAAAATTAATCATAAAAAAATAGCAATAGGTGCTGTATATAAATCACCAAGGCAAAACTATAAATGTTTTTGTGATGAGCTTGAGCGAACCTGCACACAACTGTCTTTTATGTGATAGCCTAATTTGTCTTGGCGATATGAATATAAATTTACTTGAACCTAATGAAGCAGACAGTAAGTAAATTAT